>CM021108.1:370147740-370271146 GCA_007115665.2 Sequoiadendron giganteum | reverse complement strand
AGTGCTAGTACCACCCTTTCAAACTGCAAGCAATCCTCAACTAACCCCATTGCTGAAATTGGTACCTGCAATTGCTTCTTCTTTCTTCTCTTCCAATACTTAGTTGGAACAAGCAACCTCCTCCTCTAAAAAATATTTTATTTACTCCTCTTCCTTGATGTGGAATCAAATCCACCATAACCCGACCACCTCCTCCAAATGTATCTTTCATTCACCTCTAATCTCGTGGGATTCAACCCACCATAGTTCGTCCACCTCCACCAGTTTACACCTGCACTTAACTCTGCAACACCATATAATTACACCTTTGCATACCAATCATCCCTAATAGGATCTAATTGAACCATCTCATATGCATTCACTAAATCATCCATCTCAACATGAAAATCATATTTCCTAAATTCATTAAGAGAACATTTTACCTTCTCATCACTTGTTGCAACTTCAATTTCATTCTCCTTTTTCACACCTTTGATAAGACATGCAACTGTATCACTTTCTTGCCCTATAACCAATGCATCATACTCTTTTTCCACTACTACAATCCTTTCATTCATACAAAACCGAATCATATCTTCATCACAAAAATTCAAAACATTATGCATTACTTCCTTCTCTAGTATTGCTACATCCACTTGTCCATCATCACCCTTGGGTACAAGTCTGTACTCATCTTTCTTTACGCCTTCTAGAAGACATCTTTCAGTTGCAATCACTTCCTCCTCCTCTACATCCACACTAATGTTAGTAGTATAATGAAAGGACTCTTCCTTGTCTCCCCACAACAATTTTTTAGTCATACCAATCTCCTTATCACATAAGAAGTCATCAACTGATGCCAAGGGAAGATTACCAAACAACTCAACTTTCTTCCCATCTTTTCCTTCCTTACTTTCAGCTGTAATGTTTTCATCCACAAAGACACTCAATGCTGCAACATATTCTTCCACATTACTCTTATCATACTTAGACAAATCAAAATTTTCACAAAAATCAAAATTCACCTCTTTCTTCTCCATCAGAACCTTCAATGTACCTATCTTGGGTGCAGTCCACACTCTTGCAACTTCATCACTCTCACATTATTTGTTACAACAACATTCATCAAGATTAAGATCTACCTGAGTATTCTCCACTGCTGCCACTTCAATCTTGTCTTCATCATGATATGTCACTATTTGTATGCCCTTAGAAGGACATATTGCAGTTGCATTCTTCCCCTCTCGTTCCTTAATATCAACACCCACAAGTTGATCTATTGCTGCAACAACTTTTCCCATTGCTACATGCTAATCCTCCTTGGAACATACATCAAAATCTGGGTGAACCTCATCACCTTTTTTTGCAACTTTCACTGTTGCAATTCTTCCCTCATTATCACTCTTTTCTTTGATTGCTACCACTTGGGTTTCCTCTTCTTCAAGGTCCTCCATTGCTCTCCATCTTTTTGTGGTTTCTACCACCTCTATATTTTCATCCTTCATGTCTTCCCATAGAAATCCCTCAACTTCAGGTTCAAGTTCCTCAATTTTTTCGTACTCATCCTCTTCCTCGGTGTCATGCATGACACTTTGTTGCATCCTCTTTCTTTCTTGCAGTCAAAACTTCATTAGAAGGATAATAAAAATGAACTTCAACTCTTGTCTTCTTTTGTTTTCTCCTTTCAATCTCATCCTCCAATTCATTTATTTTCTGTTGCAACTCTATCATTTCTCCTTCTCTGATCTTTCAAAATCTCTCTTTGATTTCCTCTAGTCTGGGAATCCTTAGAATCCATCTAATGATAAGAGTCTTTTAACTCTTTCTATTCTCCATTTTCAAGGCCTCAGACAACTATAACAACACAAATCTTCAACCCTCAAATTTCACAAATGTAAACTACCTCCTTTAGTGATTTGTTCACATATCTTCAACACCTTCAAATGTTATTGCAAATCCACACTCTCAATGCTTTAACAAGCCCCTCTGTAGTTACAAGTACTCCTTGCAACAATATCTCACTCACACAACTATCCTCTACCCAATAAAGACTCTAGAAGATGCTTCCTCTACCCACCCTCTCTTACTGGAGGAACTCTACACCTTCTACCTAGCTTTATCTCTGCTAGAGGATAGCAGTCACAAACCCTCTTTCATGTTTGCAACAAATATACTTTCTCACAACTCTCTCTCTTGCAGCTTCATTGTGTCACTCTTTACCTGCAGGTCCTGGTGCATACTTTGCACTCTCAAGATCTTTTGGCTTTGATACCACTAATGAAGGGTACTTCCCTTACAATCTCAAACTTACAACAACAATAGAAAATAACACAACCAATGCCAAAAGAAATAAAGATCTTCTATTATTAACTTCATTACATAGACCTTCTAATTACATCATTTACAAATCTGAAACAGATTTTACTCCAAGATCTCAGGTCTCGCAACCATACCATTATAGCTGACTCACTCTAGTCTAGCCTCCCGCTCACTTCCTTGTCAACTGGGTTTTTATCTTCCCTCTCTATCTTCACCAGCAAGCCATCTCCTTCCCGTAACTCCATCCAAATTCATCGTATTTACTGTTTTTAGCAAACAACCATCTAGGGTTTCTTCTCCGTTATATGTGTTCCCCTATAATTTTATCTTCATTTAATTCTTTTACTCGTCTTTCCTTAGTACCACCTCTGTCACCCAACCAACAATCAAGAACATTTTCCTCGTTGTTTGCTTTGTTGTATCCAACACGCTTTCACGCCATGAAAATCACCTTACGCTTTTGAGAACACATTACGTTATCAAGATGAGACAGATTCGAGTCTCACCGATATTTCTCTCTCGCTAATACCTCAATGCCATCCTCGTCATCATTCACAATTCACAACAACAATGTGAATTGACCTGTCGTTCAATCGTATTTTTCCATCTCTCTACATGTGTCATCACCAATATTCACTTCCCTCTTCATGTACCTTGTAGCCATGTGTCAACCTCTCACTCGTCTTCAGATTTCATGCCAAGCCTTCTACCTATTCGTCCATGCCACATCATTCACCTTTTTGTAGTATCAAAGGGACTCACTATTATGATCCATTGATATGTGTCTATCTCTTTGATGAAATGCTTATTAGGATTTTGAGGGGACTGACATTGTTGTCCTACCGATGTATGCATCTCCCTTTGATAAGAATCCTTCGCAACCGTTCATCGCTGCCAGCACCTTCCATTATCGCCATGTCAAAGGGACATGAAACAAGGTTTCTTCAAAATCCCCATGTCACATTGATGAGCCAATTCACCGAATGTCGAAACATAGGTCATCCTTAACATTGAATGTCGATGTTCGCCTATTACATCCATGAGTAAGCCACAAGCTCGAAGTCTAAAACTAGACCTTCTACACATCTTCAAGACCTAACTCCATTCTCCTGCTCAACAAACTCTAGCCGATTTATCCCTTATTCTGAAAGAAATAACACTATTTTGTTTTGGTTGATGTAAGATTTCTCTCACACCCTAGATGCTCTTGCATCATAAACAAAGGAGATAGAAAGATTGGAAACAACAACATATATCCTCACCAAAACCAATAAAAAACACATCAACCAACACCAACAAAATCAAAACATATATGCCTATCCAGGAGCCAGTAATGTTTTGACCAAACCATATTATCATCAACCCAAAAAACTAAGTAAGGCAGGTATAACCTGCCATAAGTTCCCAGCAAGTCAATAATCCTTGGATCAAAAGTCTAAAGTAAATTAACACAGTTCAGGCTAATTAAGCCATTATCCAAAACTAACCTAAGAAAGATACCAAAAAACAAGTTAACTAAAGACATGAAGCAAAACTAGACAAAAAACAAAGGACTAAGTTTCCTCAATTAGACTCCAAGCCATCTTCAAGTCTCCCACCGTTTCCTTGAGGGTGTCCTTAGTCTCCATCTTCCTGGACTGATCGACTTCGTCCCTGTTTCCTTTTTTTCTCTGCATTCTTTTTTATCTTTCCCTGTCCAAATATATTTGCCATCACCGCCCTTTTCATTACATCGTCCATAACCCTACAAACATTCCTTACTTCCTCCTCAATAACTTGGAACCTATTTGAGTTGTCTTCTTTCTAAAGCATCCTTTCGAGTAGCTCCATCCTACCTTCCAACATTTCCATTCTTGTCTTAACATCTTTTATTTCCTTTTCTTTCAGATTATCAACATTACAAGGGTTCTCAGTGTTAATTTCAATATCCTCTAGTTTGATGGGGGTTTCATTCATGTTTTCTTTTCCTTTTGCCTACATGCTTTTTCTCCTCCACATCATGCTCCTCCTCCTGTTGATTATTACCAACTTCCTCTTCTTGACTCAAATCCTCAATATTCTTGGAACCCGACACCTCTTCCTCTGATTATCCACCTTCACCCAAACTATCAGGCACATACTCCTTTGAGGAAGTATCTTTCTCGTTCCTTGCAACCCTCTTCCCTTTTTTCTTCTCAAGATCCCTAGGAGCTTCCATTTTCTTATCATCAATTTTTTTTGTTTTCTTGCTAGCGTCCAAACCTTTGGACACAACCAGAGAAAGACAGGTTGACCTATGACCTGTAGAGGTAATGGAACTACTTTATGAGCTTATATCATGATCATCTAGAATTGTTATTATGGTATTTTCAGAGCCAAGTTATTTTATCAACAATTTTCTTTTCTTATTAGCGGTTGAACAGAGGGGAGTAGTATTATGTTTTTTATGGGTAATTTTAAGGAGCACCGTCCATGAGGGGTCCACAACTTTAGAAGGGTTCGTGTTGGTTTTTGTTTTTTTCTCAGGGGAGTGGGGTCAGGTTTCTAGCAGTTCAATTTTAACTAAGCTTTTAGGGGTCGGGTTGTTCTCAATCAGATTATGAAAAGCGTTCATTTGCAGGGTGGTAGCAAGGAAATACTTGTAGATAGCTCTAATCAAATCCTGATGCAGGGGCAGGTTAGCACCATGAGTCAAGCTTTGTTTCAGCGATGAGAGGAGGAAAAAAGGAAGGTTTATTTTTTCCAGATGCCTAATATGGTTTAGGATGGGGAAATGGTACCCATGCCCAGACTGGAATCGACCCTCTAAAGTGAATTATTTCATAACAAAATAACAAACATTGTGGTAAGGAGGTAGGAGCAGCAACTTGGGGTAGCCGTTCTGAAATCTTTGAGCTTTTTCTTTGGCTTCAATTTTTTTTATCAATATAGGTTTGTAATTACTTGTACTCACCTTGGCAATTTTATTTCCTTCATAATTGAGAATTGTGGCTTTGGCTATCAACTTAGCATCCACAATAAAATGGAGCCCACCCAACTTGACCTCACCATCCTTCCATGCATTGGCAAAATTATAGCTAAGCTCCTCATTATAGCCCTCCATGGCTTCGAAGTGCAAGGTAAAGCCAACACGTTCAAAGAGGCTCCATAGCTCCACATATGGCCTCAAGGAGTCATGTTTTCTTGGCTCAATTCTCTTTCTAGGACCTCCCATTGTTTCTTCCCTGGTAAGATAGTCCTTGCAGAAAAGCAGAGAATCCACACTTAGACCCTTCTCCTCCTCAACAAAAACCATCAGGAGTTCACAATTTTTAACTTTAATAGTAACTTGGAGGTTTTTCATTTGGAGCAGTTACGACTCAAATTTTTGGCAATAATTTTAAAAAGATCATTATGTTCACTCAAAAAGAATTCACATCTTCCAAACCAACCTTTACTGGAAAGGACAACACCCCAACCATTAAGACACATAATTAATCTTTCTTGATTATCCTCCATTCTATCATCGCTAACACATGTGAGAATGTCCTGTCGATAATCCTTTGCAAGATTTTTAGGGGTTTGGGTGGTTAACATCATTACATGACTTATAACAAACTCCTTTCCTTTTTTACTATTACACGAGACTTCTAAAAAATCATTTATTTATGTCCTATTTCTTTTATACTACTGAAGACTTATCGTACTCCTGTCATTATTAAAGTACCCCAAATCCATATTCACCAAATTACCCGTCTCCATTATGAATAGGGTAATGATTATCATGAAACTTGGTAACTATCCGAGTACTACATCATCACTAAATTCTTTCTATCCATGTAGGAATAGTTAAAATCCCAGATTTATCTTTGGATATAATATCCTTGATCTGACTTGGCAATTGGGAGAAGTTCCAATATTGCCACTCCGATTGTCTAAGGAAAATATTTTTCATTGCATCAGCAACCATATTACACTCCCTGAAAACATGGCCAATCTTATACTTTTGAAAGGTTTTGATCATCTTTCTACAATTATCTAGGATGTCCTTTAATTCCCACGGTGCATTAGCCAAACTATTTAAATAGTCTATTATTAGCTTGAAGTCACCTTCTACCTAGACTTTAGTGTAACATTTTTCTTTCAAATAATTTATTCCCACCCACGATGCTTTAGCCTCTGCCATGCTATTTGTAGAAGTACCCAGGCCTTTGTTAAAACCAGCGACAAAATTACCCAAATGATCTCTAATTATTTTGCTCGCTCCTACCAGACCACGATTCCCCTTAGAGCACCCATCAAAATTATACTTTATCCATCTCGGGTCCAAAGGTATCCAGATAATGTTCCTTCTAATAAGCTATTTCACCTAGTTAATATTGGTTAAGTCTTGTCATATACCCCATAGTTTCTTGATTCATAGCTCTTTGTAGGAAGGCATATTCTTTGAAAGAGAAAACTTGCAATGGTTAATATTTTCTTGTAAATGATTCCTTATTGACATACACAACTATTTACTATTCTTAGTTGCATCCTTGAAAGCTCTATTGTTCCGTTCTTTCCACAACCCCCAAGTGAGGAATAGGGGAAACTGCATCCAGAGACCCATAATAATATTATGGGAATAGGGACAAAGATTCCAACCATCTATAAATATTTTAACTGAAGCAGGAAAAACTCACTCAATTAACAGATTCCTCATGAAAAAAGACCAAACCTCATGTGAATAAGGACATTGAAACAACAGATGCATGATGGTTTCTTCAACTTCATTACAAAGATAACATCTATTGACTAAGTAGAAGCCTTTTTTCTTAAGATTATTGTTGGTGTTTCAATTCACACCTCTGGAATACAAATTAGAAATGGATAGCTTATGCACAGATAAACTGTTCTTCGAATTAGGAGGGAAAGCTCCCTCTTTGTTGATTATTCTTAAAGAAAGAAAACTAAACTATTTGCTAATATTTTTTTTCACAACTAAGAGCACAAGGTTATAAAACTCTAGCATCGTAGCTGAGATTTTCTCTTTTTGAAATTCAACTACGACTAAGCCTACTCTAATAATGTTTTTAACAACTAAAGAAAACTCATAGCTTGAGAGTTAAAAGTAAACAAGGAATGATCTTGACATAGATACTTAAACAAACTTTTTCTCAATGCACACCTGAAGACACATTGTACTTTTCGATGTAATTTGAAATAAAGATTATATAAGCATAACATATAAAACAAAACTTAAGAGAGTAGATCAAAGCAACAAAGCATGCATAAGATTTCCTTTCTCAAATTTCAAATAACAATTACACTTTTGGGACAGCAAGATTGCAACAATAACAGGCTTCCAGTTTTCAATCAAACCAAAATACACTTGAAACAAATAACACATGAACTCAACAATATCTTGCACCAAAAGGTAGGCATGCAAGCTTGCTCTTACACTAGGTGAATAGACACTGAATTACAACTTGCAGACAAAAGTAGGCTAGACAATTTGCTATCACAATAATGGTTAAATAAAAATGGGAAAGACTACCCTTATTTATACACAAGTAGAAGAGTAGGGAACCCTAAAATCTCCTTGCTTTTACAACAAGACTTGCCAACATGCAAGCTTTATTTCTAAAACTAAAACAAGATAACTATCTAACAATATGTTGAAAGAAAAAATAGGGAAAGTGCCAACTATTACAATTTGATTCTTTTTTATCTCACAGAGAATAGATAAGGATGAAACAAGAATAGCAAGAAAAATCGGAAAAGGCGTCGAGTTAATTGATGCTTTATATCTCAACTACATCTGCCACAAAGCTGGAAACTGCCTCTTTATTAGGAGCGTTGATACTATCTAAAGCCATATTTCACTTTTATAGGATTTCCTCGCCTTTTGCAATTGGACTTAGAAAATATTTGACCTCTTTAGCTACTTTATCGAATCTTGCTAACATCACAGTAATGTGACTCATCTTTTTGACAACAGGATCATTGCTAAAACTGTCATGAACAAGATTTTCGAATTTTGATTGTACCTCATCAAGCTCAACGAAATCACCATCATCACGATGATACCAACAAGAGATTTGTGAAACAAATACACATGAATTTGAGGACATCAACAACCTTTTGTCTATATTCAACTAGTTCTTCAGACATTCTTTCATAGGTTTTCACCTTCAAGAGGTGTTGTCCTCTCCATTCAAGAATCTATCTATTGTGTTCTTTTGCAACCACTGAATCATATGCTATCTTTGATCCAAGAGGATCCAAAAGACCTAAAATTTCACAGTCTCAAAATTTGACAAAACCAACATCATTGGATAGAGCTCACTGTCATGATCCTGACACAACTTGAATCACATCAAAAGTAGACCATACACAAAAGTTATTGCTTGGTCAAAGTTCGACAAGGCTAGAGATTCCAAAGGTTGACTCAAGGCCAAAAAAATGATCATCTCCAAATCAGTCCAAAACAATTCCAAGTCGAAGAGCTCATTGAGAGCTTTCCAACGGTATGGAAAGTGTAACAAATAGAGCTCATTTGCTCCCAATGCAGTTGGTCAAAGTTTGGTCAACATGAGGTCAAAGCTGGTCAACCAAAAAATTTAATGACCATGGAACATTTCTCTACTAATTTCGTCATGTAGAGCTCGACGAGAGCTTTTCAATGCATTTTGAATAGACTAAATCCAAGTCTGTATGTGGAAGTTATGACCAATCAAAGTTGCGGTCAAACTTGGTCAAAGTGATGATGTGGCAGATGACATGATAGGAGCAATGAGTTGGCACTGACATGAACCAACTAAGTGATAAAATAAGGATTAACCCATATTTATTAAAGAAAAAAATGTTTGGTCTAAAATTCAAACAAAGAGGATTTGGTGGGATTTGATCCCTTGACCTGTGCCTTAAAATCCTCTTGCACCGCACGCCTTGTCCAAGATATAAGGGGAGATCCTCCCTATATATAAACCTTAAATAAACATAAGGATTGTTTTATTTCATGTAAACCATAAAATAAGGAGAAAATTAAGGGGGGCCTTAGGACAAATATAAAGCCTGATCCTTTTAAAAAAGGTTTTTCATTGGTTTTTAAAATTAAAGGGCTTAATTTAGGAAAATATTAAAAAAAGTATTATTAAGCCCAAAAATCGTAAAAGGTTTTAAGAGATTTTTATTTGTTTTAAGTGGTTAATATAGGAGATTGGGAAAATATTTGAAAATTTTATTGTTTTAACCCCCATATAGCAAACGTAATTGTATTCAAGGGGGGATTTTTGCTCGTGGAAGCAAGGAATTCATTGTGGAGAAACTTAGGCATTTTGGGAGAAATTTTTAAAGGCTAGTGTTTACACAAAGACACTTGAATTTGTAATCCAAGATAGTGTCTTTAGGTGTTGAGAGATATTGTGAAGAATTTGAATGCAGGTCTAATTGGATGGTGTACAAAAGTGGTTAAAGCTTGTCATCATTTATAAAGCGGTTCCTCATTGAGAAGCGAACCCGGAGAGGTAGCCTGGACATATGGGTGAACTTTTGTTATCAAATTTCTCATTGTCTCTCTCTATTCTTTCTATGTTTCCTTCCAACATTTTAATTTCTTCTTTGAGCTCTTATTTACGATATTTAAGTAATCAATTAATGTTTTCATTAGTTTGTGAACTCAATTCTGTAAATTCAATGGTTAAATAAACACAACCACACAATTATGTTTGCAATCAGGATAAATCTGTAATCAGGAGTTAAATGCAAATTATCTTTGTAACCCTTTTAATTATAGATCAAGTTTGGTATCAGAACAGTTTAACAAGAAAAAATGCAAGTGGTGGATGTTAACCAGGTTGAAATTAAAGCGAGGAGAAGGTGTACTTGAGGAGATTAATCCAAAGATTGAATCAAGGCGAGTTACTCAAAGACAAACCATGGAACAACCAGAAGAAGGAAAATCTTCCAATCCTAAAATCTTTGAGAATGAAGAACAACTTCACAAAGCATTTCTAGACATGAAGATGATGGTGGAAAAGCTATACAGGAAAAAGGAGAAAGGTGAATCCTCTTCAAAAGATGACAAAGGTAAAGGAGTAGGAGGTGGTGGTGACCCTCCTAAACCTCCGTCTTCACCTTCTTCACCTTCCTCACCTTCTTCATCTTATTCATCTTCTTTGTCTACTACATCTACTTCATCTTCAAAGAAGAAACAACCTGTAAAACCTAAATCTAATGCTCCTATGTTAAAACTTGACATTAAATTTGAATTGCCAACTTATAATGGTGAATTGGATGCAAAGAAACTTGATAATTGGATAAAGTTGATTGAAGTTTATTGCAGGATTCAAAATTTTACTAATGATACTTCAAAGATCCAATTATCCACTCTTCGCCTAGGAGGCATAGCCTTAATCTGGTGGGAGAGAAAAACCCAGGAAGATCTAAGACGATATGGTAAAATTATTTCTTCTTGGTTTGAGTTTATAGCTGCACTTAGGAAACAATTTTATCCATTAGGTCACATGCAACAAGCAATAGTGAATTGGCAATCATTAAGGCAAGAGAAAGGACAAAGTGTATAGGAATATACTCTTAAATTTAGGCAAAGAGCTTTAATTTTGGGCATTCCATTATATACACAAGAAACTTTGTTGAAGTATATAGGTGGATTACGTGAAAATTTGAGGCATACAATACTTATGTTCAATCCAGCTAACCTTGACGAAGTTAGTGTGCAAGCCATTCATCTTGAAATAGGCAAGAAGAATAGTTTCTTAATGGAATTTGGTAAGCATAAAGAAAACAAGAAAGAGAAGAAGGAAATGCAGTAGACAACTTCCGGGAAGAAAGAGGAGGAAAAGCCTTTTTGCTCACACTGCAAAAAGAAAGGGCACAAAGATGCAAAGTGTTGGAAATTGCATCCTAATAAAAAACCGAAGTGGTTCAAGGATCGCAAGGGTAAGCAAAAGACCACAGCTATTGTGCAAGACCTCGGATCAGGTTCTAATGAAAAAACCAAGATAACAATTGTGGGTATAAAAGGTATCGTTCCTGTTGCTAGTACTAGTTCAGATGCTTCTTCTGTAAGGAATAATGAGATCCCTGTTCAAAGTAAAAGGAATGAACTATTTCCTAGAAGGAATATTGTAAAATAGAGTAAAATTGATACCCTCATAGATAGTGGATCACAAGTGAACTTAATCTTTGAACAAGTTGTTAAGCAATTGAGATGAAAAACAATACGTCATCCTAAACCATATCCATTGGGTTGGGTGCATGATAATGCTCGGTTACATGGGTAAAGGCAATGTAAACTCTGATTTGCAATCACATCCAAGTTTGTAGATGAGGTAGAGTTAGATGTAATTCCACTTGACATTTGTGGGATGGTTTTAGGAAGTCCTTACTTGTATGACATAAAGGCCATTTTCTATAGGGAACATAATAGGTATCATTTGTTTAAGGATGGAATTGAATTCATTATGAAAAATCATTATGAAAAATCATCGCATCAAGAGTGATAGATTTGTTGTAAACATGGGGCATTTGAAAATGGTTGTAAATGCAAGCAAGACATTAACCCTTATGTCTATAACAGATAGTGATATTAGGGATAAAGATGAAACAATTTCTAATCATGATAAGGTGTCACAAACATCACAATGTGAGGATCACTTGCAAACACATTTAAGCCTTCAGCCTAAGGTTGTAAAAGAGGGTTTGAATGACTCATTTTCTAATGATGTTCATTTTCAGGAGTCCCAACATGTTGATACTTTTTCCTTCACACCAGTTTATTCAATGTTGTGGCTTGTCATTCTACTAGTTATTTCTATCTAGCTAGTCGATGCGTCAATGAATATTGATAGGTATCTAATTGATTGCATCAACTATGCTATCTCATTCTTCATCTCATTTGTGATGGATCAAATGATCATAATTCTGACAGGGTGGATAGATGATATAGGACAAGTGAGACAACAATGTCCTCACTTAAATTTTATGTAAAACCAGACCTTTGGTG
Source organism: Sequoiadendron giganteum (assembly GCA_007115665.2). Taxonomy (NCBI): domain Eukaryota; kingdom Viridiplantae; phylum Streptophyta; class Pinopsida; order Cupressales; family Cupressaceae; genus Sequoiadendron; species Sequoiadendron giganteum. The sequence continues at coordinate 370,258,881 of CM021108.1, read as the reverse complement.
GTCCAAAAGCTTCTCAATTGGGAGGAATGATCCAGGAGGATCCAAAAGACCTAAAATTTCACAGTCTCAGAATCTAACAAAACCAACATCATTGGATAGAGCTCACCAACACAATCCTGACGCAACTTGAATTGCATCAAAAGGAGACCATATGCAAAAATTATACTCGGTCAAAGTTCGACGAGGCTAGAGATTCCAGATGTTGACTCAAGGCCAAAAAATTGATCATCTCCAAATTAGTCCAAAACAATGCCAAGTCGAAGAGCTCATTGAGAGCTTTCAAACGGTATGTGGAACGCAAGATATAAAGCTTGTTTTCTCCCAATGCAGTTGGTCAAAGTTTGGTCAACATGAGGTCAAAACTGGTTAACTGGAAAAATTAATGATCATGGAACATTTCTCTACTAGTTCCATCACGTATAGCTCAATGAGAGCTTTCCAACGCACTTTGAACAAACCAAATCCAAGTCCGTATGTGGAAGTTATGACTAGTCAAAGTTGTAGTCAAACTTGGTCAAAGTGATGACGTGGCGAGAGCAATGAGTTGACATTGACATGGACCAACTAAGTGATAAAATAAGGATTAACCTATATTTATTAAATAAAATAATTTTTGGTCTAAAATTTAAACAAAGAGGATTTGGTGGGATTTGATCCTTTGACCTGTGCCTTAAAATCCTCTTGCACCACACGCCTTGTCCAAGATACAAGGAGAGCTCCTCCCTATATATAAACCTTAAATAAACATAAGGATTGTTTTATTTTATGTAAACCATAAAATAAGGAGAAAATTAAGGGGGGCCTTAGGACAAATACAAAGGTCGATCCTTTTTAAAAGGATTTTTCATTAGTTTTTAAAATTAAAGGGCTTAATTTAGGAAAATATTAAAAAAAGTATTATTAAGCCCGAAAACCATAAAAGGTTTTAAGAGATTTTTATTTGTTTTAAGGGCTTAATAATATAGGAGATTGAGAAAATATTTGAAAATTTTCTTGTTTTAACCCCCATATAGCAAATGTAATTGTATTCAAGGGGGGATTTTTGCTCTTGGAAGCAAGGAATTCATTGTGGAGAAACTTAGGCATTTTGGGAGGAATTTTTAAAGGCTAGTGTTTACACAAAGACACTTGAATTTGTAATCCAAGATAGTGTCTTTAGGTGTTGAGAGAGATTGTGAAGAATTTGAATGCATGTCTAAAGCTTGGATGGTGTACAAAAACGGTTAAAGTTTTTCATCATTAATAAAGCAATTCCTCATTGAGAAGCGCACCCAGAGACGTAGCCCGAACATATGGGTTAACTCTATTGTCAAATTTATCGTTCTCTCTCTATTCTTTCTATGTTTCCTTCCAACATTTTTAATTCTTCTTTGAGCTCTTATTTATGATATTTAAGTAATCAATTAATGTTTTCATTAATCTGTGAACTCAATTATGTAAATTCAATGGTTAAATAAACACAACCACACAATTATGCAACTCAGCAAAAGAGGGAGCTTCCCCTCCTAATTTGAAGAGCAGTTTACTGCACATAGCTGTCCGTTTCCAAAACGCATTCCAGAAGTGCAATTTGAAACGCCAACAAACTTGACCAGTGTGACCGTGGAGTGTAATTGACCTATCAAAATCATTTTCAATTATTTCGAGAAAGGTCCTATTTTTAGGGTTTTCCTAAAAACAAGGGTTTGAAACCCTAATTTTCAAAATTTCCAACCCACAAAAAGCCCATGTCTTGTTTGACCTAAAATGGACTTTTGACGACAATTTTACAAGATTTAGACCATTTTTATCAAAATGCCTTATTGAAGCAAAAATTTATTTTGGGTACAACAATGTGTTTACTAAAGCTGTTTCAAAAGAGAAGTTGGAATTCTGTAGAGTTTCTCTTGGTTTGGTAAACATATGACAATAAGTTGGAAAAGCAGGGGACATCTTCAAGTTTAGCTATTTGCAGCATGGATTGGACTTCAAGTGGGAGATTGTTCAGATATGTGAAGTCCAACAGTCATACCATCAACATTCAGTCAATAAAAGTCTTCACCTCCCCTGTTTTGAACTCTTTGTTTGCCCTCATGAGTTTTGTATAAATTTGGGGATTGAGACATTTGTATGATAGATGAAAAACTTCTCTATAATTTTCTACAACCAATAAGAGATGAATTCCCTGGTTTTCCAGTGGATGTAACCAATCATTGGGCCACACCTTTCCTTTGCTTGATAAAATGACTGGTGAATAATCAATGCTAAATTAAACCAAATTTTATGCATCTTATTCATAATAGAAATATCTATTTAAGAAGAAAAACACAGCTCCACAAAGATATGAGTCATGGTTTCCATGTCAAATCCACAAAAAAGATCTTGAATTTTTTTTCCATTGCTCTGAAACAATCAAAGAAATTAGTTCAAAGTTGTAAATTATCAACAGTAAAAAGAGGTGCTGAATAATGTATGCACAATGAAAAATTACCTTTTAACTTTTTTCCCCATAGACTAACAACTCTACAATGACATAGAAAAACATTCCCATGAGGGAAAAGGCTCAGACACCTCCTGCATATAAAATTTGAGTACTGACTAGTACTATATTAGTCTTACTAAATGGTTATCATAGACCAAGCTTTTCAAACATATGGAGATGAGCAAAAGCTTTTGAATATGGAGACAGATTCATCGATAGGCACCTAAATCCCTACACATTGTCATTTTTTACAGAACTCAACCAACAACATATACAATAATGATATACATGCACCCCAGAGAAGATTTTAAGGTATGAACTAGGATTAAAGGCGGAAATGGTGGACGTTTAATGCTTATACCTTTCTTATCCTTCCTATGAATCAAGAAAATAATCTCATACAAGAGCAGCGTGAATAACAGAAAGAGACAACAATACAAGTTGAACTTTAGCTATTGTCTCCTTTCAAAATTGCACGAATATGTACATGAGTTGTCTGGTGAGCACAAGCTATAATCTGCCAGTTATAAGGGTAATTGTATGCCTTTGTTTGAATCTCCTCCTGTATTTTATGCATGGCTATTTCACCAAACCAATTAATGGTTAACATAATGTTAATCTTAGTGTGCAATTAGGAATAGAAAATATACTTCTGTAATTCATCACAATAATCAATTGAGAATTCTGCAGAGACTCTGTTAAATTGAAACAATACTCTTCAACTTTTTGGGTTTAAACCCATACCAAGTTCAAAAACATCAAGAGAAGACATTCAAACCTGATAATGGGTCACCTATTATGACCCAAAACATCAAGGAATGTGATTTTAACGTGACATAAGTCTCTCCAGAAGTCTTGATTGATTAGTTATAAATTCATTTGAAGTTCATAGTTAAATATTTCCTTTGAAGTCCAGATATCTATCACATTTTAATATTTCTCAGGCAAATCCCGTGTTGGTACCATGTACCTCACTAGAGATATCTAGATGAAGAGCTCCAATCCACTTCTATCATTTCAATCCATTTTGATGATGGGTCCCTTAATGGCCAAAAATGTTGATGATAAAATTATATTCACAGTTTTTACCAAGAAAAACTATAAAAAACCCTTGACCACAGCCCACATACACATTTTAAAAAAAATTAAATGCCCATCATTGTACTAAAACATAATTAACTTCGGGTTTTTCTGTTTTCATTAATGCATATAGGAGAAGGCTTGCAGAGTGTGTAGAAAGCATGTCTGAATCCAAAGAGGATATGGTACACATATGCCTCATATGAATAACACGTAACGTAAATGGAAATATGGAGACTTCCACAAAGGGGATCTCGTACACCAATTTGGCATCTTCATTTGACCATGCCTAAAAACTAATTTTACCTTAATAGTGGATGTTTTAGGGAATATTTGTTATCATTTTGTAGCTAAGAAATTTTTGGAGTGCAAAAACATTTTTCTAAAATAATAATTTATATACAACTATTGATAAAAAAATGAGAGTTATGTCATCAATTTGTGAAAATAAAGGTATTAAAAGAACATTAATTTTCATCTTGAAAAAACTTGCCATAGTATATAACAAAAAAATTAAAAGTTTCATGAGATTATAAGTTTTAAACAACAAAAATGGAGTGATTCTAAATATCAAATTTATTTCTTTTATTTCACAATTTTTTCACATAGTTTACATTGTAATATTAAATATTGGGAATGCCTATAACAGAGGCTAAAGCATTTACATTGGTCAATGGGTTTAGGGACTTGTAAACACAATTTGTCATACACACATACTTTTTGAATTGAATAAATCATATGTAGTATTTGAAACTACAAAAGTGAAGCAAGGGTCTGGTCATTGGTTCTCACCTAGCAAAACTTGGTAATAATGAAAACGTATCCTCCAGTGCTAGCCAAAGTCTTAATCTGGCTGGCTTTTGAAGCTGACAAGTATCTCAAAACGTGCCTTGGTCATTAATGTTGTCCATGCATTTATTCCTTCAACAAATATAATTTTCCTTTGAACCCAAGACGAACTCAGTTGTATTATCTGCATGCTGATGCAGCAAGAATTGCAACTTTGGAATTATTTTGGTGGGTTCACTTTGTGACTCATCTTAATATAATTTAATAAGGTATTCAATGCCCTCCCACTGTCAATAGCTTCTTTGGCCCTTTCAAGAGCAGAAAGCATATCAGATGCACCTGAGCATCCTAGTAAGTGGTCAGCCACAGCAGCATTCAACAAAATACGATCATAGATTGGACCTTTTTCACCCCGAAGAGCAGATAACCCTAGCTCAATATTTTTTGCAACCTGCTCAAGTAAGAATTTCCTTGAATGATCACTTTTTAAATGGTAAATGTTTTATATAATATGTGTATATGAGTGAATGAACCAAAGGTTTAAAACATGTCAGAGTTATACCGATCTATCAGTTCTTGGAGTTTGAGTTGGTTGAAAACCATAATCTGCTGCATCAATATCAACACTGAAAGTTTCACGGAGAACTCCTACAAAATGGCCACATATCAGGACATGATAAAGATAGCTTTATCCATCTTACCCACATGTTACACTCACAGTGATTGTATTTTCATTTGCTACAACTTTATTCATGTTAACACTCACAGTGATTGAATTCTCCTTCAACATTCCACTTCTAGGATGATATCACTAGAAAACGTCCACTATTCAGGTTTGAAAGCAAATGGCCTTCCTATGCTAGAAAATGATATTATAAGACATTCACAGCAGCTGAACAAAAAAGATAAATACAAATAAATATTCTAACGAAAAATAGGAAATCTGTCAAAGTTGAGCAGTTGGCTGTAATCTTGAAGTTAGACAAGTATTTTACACAAACATAGTAATGTGGCAACACTGTGGTAGGGACATACAATTTAATAATGTAAGTTCTTATGAATGTTTGAAGGTGAAAAAACATAGAAAATTTAACATACATGTAGGCCAGCATCTCCTAGCCCTTTTCTCTTGTATATACATCCAACCTTCATGCTTAGCTTTAAAGGATACACACACATAGTCTAAGTTGATGAATTGGGTACAGGTATGTGGGTATGGTATTTTGGTACAGCAGATTTGGGGGAGGGGAGGGTTGGGTACGTTTGGGTATGTCCATACAGAAAACATATAAATATAATTATAAATTATCTTTAATACTATAATATATTGAGTTACTATATTCAATATTGTATTAGAAAATTAGACATTAATTTTATTATTTTAATTTAACCATACAAAAACTATTAAAAAAAAATTTAAAACTTATATAACGTTTAAATATACTATTTAATAATTTAATAAAATATATAATATACTACATTTTTTTATTTTTAAATTTTGTAAGTTATTATCTATACTAATATAATATACTGTTTAAATATTGAATATTTAAATACAAAGATTAATATTAAATACATAACTATTACCTATATAGTGTGCTATTTAAATACAAACTTAATATTAGATAATAAATACAGAATTGGTCGATTATTATTGATGTTTATAGGAGGTGCGGGTTTGAAGAATGACAAAAACAAGGGTTTTTTCCTCCCAGGCTAACTAGATATGGTTGCAAATTATGATGGTGAATATATATATTTTAATGTGATGTTTCAGTTTCAAATATCTCCATTCTTGACAAGTTTCAAGTTGTAGGTCACAGCTTTAAAAAATACTATAATATCCCTTGTTCTAATCCATACCAACATTCTTGGAAACTCCAACTTTCTTGAAGAGTGCCAGCTTTTTCAAAAGGACATTTTGACATCGACAACAAATTCCTAGAACCAAGATGTGCACAACGATACTTTCCATGTACGAATCTGACATTCCGAGAGCACTCCACACTTCTTGGAGAATTCTATCATTTTAAGAGAACACTAAGTTTCACATAGACCGATATCCTATGCATTTAAGGTATTGGTGGTGTGGCCAGAATTCATATTTTGGGTTATTTTAATATTTTCTGTAACTTTGGTGTTTGTGTGGAAAAAAATTAAAATTATTAAATGGTTAAATATATATATATTTTTTTGATCGATAAACGCTTTTGACTGGAGCTATGAACCAGTGAGGCCACATTTGGGGGGCCTCATCCCCATCATTTTTCCACCTTGGGCCTTTGTTCCTTCACACCGAAACACCGTGCATCATGGTTCTCCAACAACTGTCTTCAACAGCCGTCGAAGGGTGAACCGGCTGTGCGTCTAGCTCCTGATTTGAACACTTGACCACCGTGCCAACATAGTGTTGCAATTCCTTCATCACTCTAGCATCCTCTATCCCTCTGCATCCGCATCCTCTACTTTCTCCTCTTCCGGTCTCCTCTGCTCCGCCCTTATCTCTCCACCCACCTCCTCGTCTCCCCGTCTGCTCTTGTCCTCCAAGCTGGTGGCAACCCCTCTTCTCTCTACTTCTCCCTGCTGCCTCCTTATCCCTCCATCCTCCCTTATTTCTCCGCTGGCTCCTTTATCTCTCTGCAGCCTCCTTATCCCTCTGTCCATCCTTATCTCTCTACAGCCTCCTTATCTCTCCGTCCTCCCTTATCCCTCTGTCCCCCGCATCATCTTCTCTACTCTTCTCCACCGTCGCACCTTCTCCTCCTCTCCTCTGTTGCTTTCTTCTCCACGTCTTCTACCGCACTGCTGCCCTCCATCTCCTACGTCTTTTTTCTATCCTCTATTCTTGTTCTGCTTGTCAGTCGTTGGTCTCACCACTTTTGATTCCTGGCTTGCCTTTTTTCATCTTGCAGCCTTCCATTACCTCTCGTGCACCTATCACCATTGTGAACGCCTCCGCCTGCCTTCAACCACCAATGGGTGTTGCGCATGGTGAGACTCGAACCTTGTCCACCATATCAACACGATGTTGCAACTACCGTTGCACTGCGGGGTGATCCCCCATTAAATGGTTAAATATTAAAGTTGTCAAAAAAGTAAAATTAAATGACAACTTATATTTAATTATTTAAAAAGGTGTTTTAAGCATAGTTGAAAAAATCGGACTCAGCAATAAACTCAGCAGGTCCAAAAAATTTAAAAACTCGGGACTTGGCAAAAACTAGGGGAAAAACATGGCAATTTTGTTGAACTTTTTAGAATACATAATTTGTTTTAAAATATTCTTCAAAAACACACATATTACTAATTTGTAGAGCATATTGTTGATTTCCATCATATATAAATCAAAATTAGAGTTTAATACATATCATAGACCAAAAACTGAGATCAATCTCTAAATGAGTTACACTGCCACTTCCACTAGCCATGTCATACGTAGAAGTTGCCTCATCTAAAGAGATTTTTGGCAAGTTGTGCAAAAATAATGTCTAAGTTAGCACACTCTAGAGTTATATTTCAAATTTTCAAGTTCTCATCATCCCCTCATTGTAATCAATTTTCTTTTTTGACAAGAGATCCTAGTAACTAATGGGGATTTGAGAATGGAGATACCAATTGGGTTGGGGGTAGTGCCCCTCATGGGGGTTTGGGGGCAGTGCCCCTCATGGGGTCAAGCGGCAATGACCTTTGTGGGGATTTGGGGGCAACACGCCCAATGGGGTCAAGGGGCAGCCATGTCACCACATGCCCTAAGTCATCAACCATGTGTGAAAATGAAGCAAAAATTGTGTTTTTTAAAATTGCAAGAACGAAAAAAAAATCATATAGATTTCAATGAGTTATTGACAAAAAACTCGTGCTTTTTTCAGTTGACTCGCAAGTTTTTTGTAGAAAAATCACTACGAGTTTTTCAAAAACTCATCGGTGAGTAACTCACCTAGCCATTTGGCTTGCGAGTACTTGTGAGTTTTGCAACAGAGGTTTTAAGTGTGCAAATAAAGTGTCACTAGGTTCAAGGTGTTGAAAAGTGGTCATAAGGACACTTTATATTATTTTATTAAGGAAAATTATTTTTTCCAAAAAAGCAATAAAAAACAAAAAGCGTGCTTTTGAGAAACTAAAAAGCAATGAAAAATCAAAAAACATGTTTTTTTAAAGAAGCAAAATAACAAAAAAAAAAAAGGGTTTTTCTTAAAATAGCTCTAAAAAGGTTATAAAAGGAAGTTGAGTCTTGAGAAGAAGGGTTACTACTTATTCATTTCATTTGTTTTGGTGAAAGAACGTGAGTTCTCTATATTTGCCTAAGGATGAAAACCCTTTGGTGAATCCAATTTCAGGGACGAAATCCATCCTAGTTGGTTGAGTGATTTCATTTAGAAATCACCAATGTGCTGAATGCTAAGTATTTCCCAATTTGTTATTGATAATGGAGAGTTTTTATGTGTTTTGAGAGATTTTGGTATGCAAGTTTTGTTGGTGTTTGTTGTCCCAATTCTGATTTGAATTTAGGAGTGATTTTGAAGCTTTGAGAGGGCTACACTTCTTTATTTTATGTTATAAAGTTTGCTGCAACAATAATCAGTCATTTCGAAGAGATTTTTCTTTGCATATTGGCTTGTACAACAGTGTTGTTATCCTACAGTTAAATGGTGGTTATACAGTGATTTGGGGTATTAAATATAGTGGATTGAAGGCATTTTTCAGACCCAAACGATCTGATATGACAGTTCTGAGTAATGTTTTGAGTTTGGAGTTCTACAATCTGCATGCTTCATCATCCTTCAGCTCTCTTGGCAATGCACTTCAATTCATTGAGTCCACATGAATGGAATAACATCAACCAATGATTTTATGAACTAACTTATGTATATGCAGTAGTGTGTTCATTATTTTGAATAAAATTATAAATGTGTGCAGCTAGCTTCTCTTATCAATATCATTCTCAGTTGTATTTAGTGCATCTCATGCTCAAGATATTGTAAAACTGGATGGTATAACACCAGTCAATGCATCTATCATTGAAGGTCTTGGTTAGTTCACCGCTATACCCCTTTGCATTTCAAGTTTGTTTTGGCATTGATCAGATTCCATTGTAATCTGCCATGGCTTTGCATTCTCTATGCATGCTTGTTCGTCGAAGAGGTGTTGATTTGGGTCAGCTCTACCCTCGGCATGCTTTGGTTGGCTTGCCACCTTTACATTTCAACAATGCATTCACCTAGATAGAATGTATGTTGTCCAAAACACTGTATGTTCTCACCTTTCCCACACTGGGAACTTGATGATCAGTGTTGTACCCAAACCAATTTTTTTTGCTTCATTAAGGCATTTTGCTTAAAATGGTCTAAACCTTGTAAAAGTGGGGTCAAAACTCAGTTTTTGGGCAAATAAAGTATGGGCTTTTAGTCAGTGTGATGCTAGTAAGATACTGGCAAAATTTGAAAATTTTGAAAATTAGGGTTTCTGAAATCTATTTTTAGCCCGAAACCCTAAAAAATAGGAACTTGTCAGAATTGGCTGAAATTAATTTTGATTGGCTTATTTCACATCACGATCACAGTGGTGAAGTCAGTTTAAGGCTGGTGGGTAGTTATAACTTTTTCAGGAGAAAAGTTAGGACCTCTGAGGTCATTAATGGCAGTTGGCCAAGTACTAGGTGTTAATATCTAAGCTGAAACTCAAAGAAGAACGCTCTACGATGAAAGATGTTGAAAATTATGCTTTTTGACGGAGGAGATTTTCAACGAGGTAAAAGTACTGTAAAATTGGCTAAGTCTGGAGGAAAAAGCGCCACTCTCAGCTAGGGGCGCCCATCATTATGGAAGTTGTATTCAACTTTTTGTGAGATTTTCTACCAAGATGACTTCTCCAGTTTCTTGATAGCTTTGCAATGAGCTAGCCATCCAGTCTGACGGAGGAGTAAAACGCCTGAAAACGGAAATTCAGTACAGAACGAGGGAAATGCAAAGTAGATAACTTTGAAGAGAAAACAGGGGCGCCCATCTTTTTGAAGATTCAGATGAAGTCTTTTGATCAATTGACACCCAAGAAGTTTGTTTCCATTTTTGGTCTAGCTCCGCGATGCATCTGTCAGCAGGTGAATCTGAGTTGCCGAGTTGCCACCATCAGTGGTCAAATTTGAGGTTTCAGACTGGATCAAAGATTGTTCAGAAAGGACAAAAGCGCCCCTGGAGGCCAGGGGCGCCCAAGGTTTTAAGACCTTTAATGAAATCTGTTTGATGATTTCAGAGGTTCGTCTTGTTCGTGTCAGTTCCAGCTTTCCGTTGCCTGTCTTAGCCGGGTCAGAAGATGTCTTGGCAATTCGTAGCCGGAAGTTGAGTAATTTTTGCCATTTGCAGTAATGGATGACATTGGTCCCCTGCCCATGATTTAGGAAGGTTTAAAGATGTTTTTATACAAAGTGTTCATCAAGGGCCTTTGCTCAGAAATCAGTCTGCTCCGCAGAGAGCCAGTCAGCATGTTCTGAAGTTTTGTCAAATACGAGGAAACGTCAAGTGAAGTATGGTCAAGTTATCAGTGAAAATGATGAAAATGCCTGAAAATATTCTAACACTGAGGTCAACCTCCAGGGGCGCCCATCTTTTTGAAGCCTCAGATGGTTGAATTTTGAATTGCCACCTCAAGGAATCTTCTTGTCAAATTTGGTCCTGCTCTTCATCGAGATTGTCAGCCAGTTGATCCAACGTGACAGTCAACCAGAATCAGTGATCGAACATGAGCTTCGTTTGAGGTTTTAGATTCTAAATTTTCAGAAAATGTCTAAGTAAGGAAGGACGCCTAAAGTCAAAGGTTGACTTTTTGAAATTCAAAAGTAGAAGTGCGCATGAAGAGAGTTTTCAGTTTGCCAAATTTTGATCTTCAGTTAAACTCTTTCAAGTTGATTTCTATTTTACCTATTTTTAGTCATAACTGGCTAAACTTAGTTTGCATGCATAAGTTAACTGAATCTTCAAGATGGCGCCCTAACTTGGGTTGGTTCTACATTCAGTTAACTGAGTTTGAAGCCAAATATAGGCCATGCGTGAGTTTTGAAGCACCAATTGTATTTCAAGCGCCATTTCCAATGCCTGGCATGCATTTCACACGCCTTAGAAGATATTTTTCTATATATTTTCCTAATGGCGTCCATTATTCTTCATCAGAGTTGACAAGAAACATCTTTCTTGAGCATAAAATTGATCTGCAGGTGCTACAGGTGTCAGATTTCAGTATTCTTTGTAGCTACAGATTCAGATTGTTCAAGGGAAGATTATTTCAGACTTGGTTTCTATTTTGCATGCAGGTTTTATCAGTTCTACTTCAAGCATAGGCGAATTTTTACAGAAGAAGAGAGAAAACAAAAAATAAATAAAACTTCTATTCTTCTGTCTAATTTTCTTCTATTCTCGTCTTAGATTTTCTTCGCATGTCAAAGAAAACGACAGATTTTTCAGAAAAGCATCATCTGGGTTCGAGTATTTCAGCATCAACAACAATACCCATGTCTTAGATTATTTTGCGAAAATTGCCCCGCTGCCTCTTTTCTAGAAGCACTGTGCTTTTTTCCAGAATTCTCTTTGCATGTGGGCCTAAATCACATTTTTTCCCAAATCTGTTGATCTGGGTGGTTTTAGGATTCATTTCGACACAAAACCCATGTTCCAGATTTTCGCAGGAAAAATTGCCCCCAGTGCCCCTAACTGCCAGTTCAAATCTCAACCGAAAACCTTTTGCATGCAAGCCTAAATCCCATTTTTTCGCAATTCTGACATTCTGGGTTGTATTAGAGTTTGATTCTACACAAAACCCATATCTTAGAATTTGTCCAAAAAAATTCACTTCCCCTTGCTATTTTTAGCCTATCCCCGAGCTTTTTCAGTTTTTCAAAAGTTGTCCAAACATACCCGACTTTACAGTCAAAAGTCTAGTTTTTCAGAATGCAATATAATCCCATAGACTATAAGGCCAAACAGGTCTTTCTTCATAACTTTCTGAAAACTACCGATACCAACTTAAGTCATGTTTTTCCCATCGTCAATCTGAACTCATTGGAGGGTATCAGCAGCACTACAATCAAAAATCTTGAACGTTCAGGGATACTTGCAGCAGTATCCATTCCTATCTCAGTCTTTGATCTTGAGTTCGTACTTGCTTGTGTTAAGCATTATGACTCATCTACCAGACAAATCAGATCGACAGATGGAAGGATTATTTGTAGCCTTAAGCCGAGGGATGTAGAAAAATGTTTTTCTATTCCTCCACGTTCAGATCATTTCGTTGTATCCATTTCAAATTGTGACAGAATATGGGAAGAGGACAAGGATAGATCATAAAAGAAAGTAGCTCAACGATGGTTGAAGGTTCAGAAAACCAACATGCCAAGGAAGATTGCACGTGGGGATTTCAAGGACGATATTGCTATTTTGATAACTTTCCTTAATCGGTTAGCAGGTTCTGAAGACGCAAGCGTTTTCTGAACATGGATGTTCTACCTCATCTCACGAGTTATTGATAAGAAGGAAACATTTGATTGGGCCATGTTTATCAGCGAGTGTCTTCACTAGCAGATTATAGAGTTCCTAAAGATTCACGAATTCCATATGGTAACTTTTCTGGTTTACTTAGTTGCATTCCAAGGCAGCTTTAAATTATTAAAGACCGATGGAGTTCTGGGTGTTCAGTGAGTACAAATACTACCCTCAGTTGGAGTTTTCGAAAGTTGAACAGGACTTTACAGCAGTGAATAACCACTTTCTTATGAGGACAGTCAGAAATTTGGATAACGAGATGCATGTGAGAATTTCTACAGAGGCACAATCAGCAATGGAGATTTGGGCAGATTGGTTCATCCAATTTCCTACTTTCACATATATTCGTGTATATGGATATACAGGAGAACCTCTGATGCTACCGAGGTACCCATCGGATAAGGTTCTTTTCATGGAGTTCATGAGACAGGCACATGAGGTTCACACTTTTCTTCGCAATCGACATAAGCCAGCTTTCACCTTTCCGTTTGAGTTAGGTATTTACAAATGCAAAACAGTTGTTGATTGCAAGTTAATGGCACACGAGTTAGAGAAACTTCAGCTTGGGTGTTTTCCTTAGAAGCGTGCCTATGATCCGTTGGGTCATTATTCAACAAGGTCGGAGCGAAATGTTTCACATTTGGCAGCGCTTGAGGACTTTTGGGTCAATTGTGAGGATGAATTTGAGGTGCATCGTCGTCATTATTGTAGGCTTACTATTCCACAGATTGCTGATTTCTTGTTAGAGGATGTGGAAGGTTTGTCTGATGATGATGGCGAGATAATTCTTCATTCATTCATTAGAGACCAAGTTGCTCGCCAGCCACTTCGCCAACCTGATTGGTATGTCCCATTGAACACTTCAGTGAAAGACTTATCCAGGTTTGTTATCAAAACTACCATGTACTTCCTTGAGAGCAAGCGGAAGTGAAGGGTGATCCCAGTTACAGAGCCGCCAACAATGGTAATTTCTTCTTTAACTTCTACTTCTAGAGCTAAACCTCGAGTCAAGGTTACTATGAGGCCGCCTGAAGGGGTTAAGATGGGAATTAATTCAAAAGGAAAAAGCATCACCAAAAGGAAACAGGTTGAGAAAGAGCCAACACTTCCAGTTGAGAAAGAGCCAACGCTACCAGTTTCAAAGACAGTACTTCCAGAGCCAGTTATTTCATCGAAACCAGTTATTCAGATTGAGGCCGGTTTGTCATCTCCAGGTTCACCTTTTTCACCACAATCGTCTCCCATAGATATTGATTCGGAGCCTGAGACTCCGATACATGAGACCTTCATACCAGTGGATCCGCCAGCGGTTGATACAGTAGAAACAGCTCCACCTCGAGAGGACAGTATTCCTTATTCATCTTGGCTCGAGAAGTCATTGCAGAGGGAGAGGCGTATGCCTTCATATAATCTTGATTTATCTGAGTTTGGTGAGCCCTATCAGAATAGGTTGAATAAGAGGGCCAGAAAGCAAATAAATATTGAGAAGAATCTTGAGGCAGAGATCGTCATAGAGGTTGCTATTCCTCCAGAAGGCAAATACTTGGATGAAGTTGATGTTGGTGATTTTACCTTCGTCAAAACTAATCTAGGTAAGAATACTCGACACACCGACATGAATCTATTCAAAGACGTCGCGAGTAATCTAGAGGAACGCGTCATGAAGGATGGTGAGGATAAAGCAGCTCTCAAAGCTGAAATCAGGCAACTCCTCATGTATATTTCGAGTTTACTTCATGGCAGCGAGGGGCAAGCACCTTTACTTCCACAACTGCGAGAGACCGCCACAGAACAACAGAGGATTCAACACTTGGTTAATCGAGGAAAGCTACTGGATACCTGGATTGAAGACTTTATCATTGCTGGTCGACACCTCCTCACAGAGCTATATCACTTGAGGGTTGACGTACATAGTCTTCGCCAGAGAATTCAGGAGCTCGAGATTTTCATGGCCAAGCGTAAGCCGAAGGATTTGATTTTGATATCACAGCTTGCAGGAATCTATGATACCATTACAGCAGATATAGATCAGAAGAAGGTCTTCACTTGGAGAGAGTTATATCTTTGCAGGGTGGAGACATATGACAGGATTTCTGCTAAGATGAGCATGATTCAGGAAAAGGTTGTTGCAGCTCTTCGTTTCATCAGCGAGTACATCACTCAGATCCCATGTCATTATCGGCATGAGGATGGTACATACGCCGAGTTAAAGGCAGTTCAAGCTGAGTTCGAAGAGTTAGTTCGTGATAACCTATGTGGAGGACTAGAGGCATCCAAGATGGAGGAGTTTACAATGCTGACTATCAGTTTCAAAAAGGTGACCACATAGGTTAGAGATAGTTAGAGGGAGATCCGAGATGGAGACAAAGAGTTGGACAAGCAGTTAATCATCGTGGACAGCGTCAAAGTGCCAGATGATGATACTATTGATAAATTCCTGGAGGAGATGATAAACTTGGAGTAGACTTTCAGTTAGACCATGCAGTTGCTTACAACGATGAGTCATCAGAAGTAGTTAACTTGAGGCTTCTTTCCGAGTTAACTTGCTGTTATACATTGCATGCATGTCTTTCTTGGAAACATCTACATATACTTGGAGATTAGATTAGATTTTTCAGTTGACTGATGATAGCATTCCAGTTGACTTGCTTTCAATAAGGACGTGCATGTTGCACCTTGTCCATTTAGATTAGATGTTACAGTTAACTGATGATAGTTTCCCAGTTAACTGTATAGTTTCATTCAATTAGGGTTTAGGAATAAGATCTTGCATGCATTGCAAGACTGTAGTTGACTCAAGGTGATTTTAGGGTTGCCTACACCTTGAAGTCTATAAATAAGAGCATTCAACTCATTTATAATTTAACCTTTGCTTGATAGCATACATGCTGCACCTACCTTGCCTGTAGTATTGCTATTATTGTATCTGTTCAAAGAGTAATTGCTGTTATGATAAATTGCTGCGCCTACCTTGCCTTCATATTATTGTTATGGTGTTTATTCGACTTTAGTTAAATGGGGTTGCTGGTTTGATCGTTATTGCATGCGTGTTGCGTCTATACAATCTACTATCCCAGTTGCTTACCTTTTGTTTTGTTTATTATAAGCCTATTCAGAAGAGCAAATAGTTGCGCCTACCTTGCCTTCATGTTGCAAAACTGTACTCAAAGCTTATTGTTTGATGTGTGTTATAGTAGGCCCATTCAGCCAAGCAAATAGTTGCGCCTACCTTGCCTTCATGTTGTGAAGCTGTACTAGGTTTACCGTTCATTTGTTTGTTTTAATAAACTTCTTCCTGGATTAGCAAATAGTTGCGCCTCCCTTGCCTTCATGTTGTGAGCCCACACCTAGAGTTTATCGTACAAAACCATTCCCGCTCCATTTCCTCATGCTCTGTTTCTTGAAGGAATTGGATAGATTTTAAAGAAGTTAGCTTAGTTGTAGTTACATGATCTACGAAACCAGAAAATACTTAGCTGCAACGTTCTAGGTTTTCTTAACCTTGTGCCTCTACCAGCTGAGAACAAAAAGATAGGACATTAGTTTAGTTTTCTATTCCATGCATTCCAGCACAACGAGGGAGCTTCCCCTCCTAATTTGAAGAGCACTCATTGCGTAGTGTGCATAGCTGTACGTACAAACTCACACTCCAGAGGTGTTAGTTCTTACGCCAACAATCAGAAAGTGCACAAACTTGCATTTGTATTTTCTATATTAAATAACTAAAAAAATTGGTGTGTGGTTATTACAAAGGCCATGAATCATTGGTTGTCATGAATGCACTATGGAGAGGAAAATCAAGTGCCAACTATCTGCAAATCGTTAAACTGTTGCTTTTGGTTTTGCCAAGAAACGAGAAAAAAACCTTCGTGTTCATGTCCGTCGCATGATAAAATGAGTAAAACCATTGAATGGGGGCAAAATGCATTGTTTTAGGTTTTTTTTATATTCAAAAAGTCAAACTACACTTGGAATTGGTCTAGAAATGCCACGCCACTACTAGAATTGCAAGGGTACAAATTTTTTTTCACAAAATCATTTCAACACCAAAAAATTGAACCCTAGATGATTCTACAAGCATTTCAATGCTGATTTTGATTTTGATTTTGTGACTTTTCATACCTAGAATCGGCGAAAAAATGTGTCGATTCGGCAATGTAGGTTTTATCAAACCAAATGAAAAATGTAATGTCCCCTTTTCCTAGGCAATGGTTAGTCACAGTGGTTAGTCCATCACTTAGTCCCCGTGGACTAACAAGGTGGTTAGGGGGCCCTTTGTAGGTGTTGCAGACTTGTTTAGTCAGTCCTTTTTGAGCTCAGTCAGTGTTTTTCCCAGCCCGGTGTTTACCATGTAGTTCGCAGAGGCTATTCAGTCAATTTAACCATACTATTTTTAGTAACTCACATGGACATTTCATCCATACTAACTATTTATAGAAAATCACTGGTATGGTCAGTTGGCGCAATATTTCTATATTGGGCATGTTAGCAGATTTGTATTCTGGATTAATATGGCTGTGTGGTAGCCCTTCTTGGAGGTTGTGGGACTACATTCAGACTTGGCATCTATTCGAAAGATACATACAGACCAGCACTATCATTGAAATCACCTATGGTAGCAATAAACTGGTATTTATGTCATGAAATGCCATTATTTACTGTAGTATGCATTGCTGATGGTAATCAGGAAATTTTGTAGTTTACTGAAAAGGCAAATTGTAATCTCTCTAGCTGGAACTGTCCATTGGAAACACAGTTGTATGCATGCATGAATATGGTTTTTGAAATTGCTATTGCACAGCTTGAATAAGCTAGTTTCTGTGGCTTGCAATCAGCCAAATACATAATGTCTTGCAGATATATATATTTCTGAATGAAAGTAGAATTTTGAGCAGATTGAGTTGTTCAACGTTAATGCATTTCGCTTGATCAAAGTCATTAAATACCTTCCTTGAAATAAGCAACATCTGAGATTATATTTGTATATGTAAGCACTCTCTATTTCATGCCATTGCCATTCACATAAACCTTTGCAGACTTCAGTCAGTTGCAAGTGGTCAATTTGACCAAATGATAATGTGTCAAATTGAAATATAAAAAAAAACAAGAAAATCGCAGAGTCCAAACTCCATCCGGGGTGGGACACTACAAAAAATCAACGGACATGGTAGGTAATGTATATTACATTATGCTGGATGTTATTCATCAATCTTACAAGTCATGAAACCATAGTTTACATACTCTCCGAGTAGCTGAGCAATCTCCAAAAAATTTGCATGCCAAGTAATTTCTGCTTTTACTCGCAGACAGTATGCAGATGGATTTTCTCCAGTCAAATTATTGAGTAATCGCCAGTAGTGTGCAGAAAACCCACAAACTTGGCATGTTTGTGTGTGTATATGCATGCAAACTTGGCATCCTGTGTATGTTTATAGATATGTATGTGTGCACAGTGCAGTCTTGAGTATACACATACATAAATATCCACATACATTTTCTGAGTATTTGCCGAGTATTTATTGAGTTTTTCCCGAGTCAAAATTTTTGGGCTTGCTGAGTACTCTCTGATTCCAAGCATGTAAACTATGCATGAAACTAATGCTTGGAGTGTTGGTATGATAATATTATACCATGGGGATGTTAACCCTTTTGGGTTAAAAGGAGTCACCTATTTGCCAAGCTGTTTTCAGAGTTTACTTGATCCAAATTACGATGATGCACCATGGCTATCACTATCTATTGAAAAAATGACTTCAAGGTAAAAATCCTTAACAAGGATTTGCATAAAAGAACGTGAGTTGCTCAGACCCTTATACATCCATGACTTCCTATTCCATTGGCTATTTTGAATGGTAAAATGGCATGTTTGAGCCTCTCCCTTGAGATGTGTTGTTTTTAAGTCATTGTCATAGTCATTTATAGAAAACGGAAGCATTCAGGTTCGCCTATCCAGGCCACCCTTTTGGAATTCAACTTATTGTTGGGTACAGATTTAAGTGGAATGCACCAAGAATCCAAAGAGGAAAGTAAATCATGCTCAGCTATACAGGTTTTATTGCACTCTATGCAGGCCTATAGTAGAGATCAACTATCAATGGTGAAGATTTACCAATTAAACAAAAATATCTAGCAATTTTCACTATTGGCATCACTCAAAAGGACATTGTTAACAATGATTATATCTAAGTTTTCAAGCAGTTCATGATAACGTGTGCAAACAAACAAAATTCAGCCCAGTGAACAATGACATATCAGGTCTGCCATCGAATGAACCCGATGGGACCATAGGCCATTTGTTCGATAGCAAGAGTTGTGGAGGTGAAATTGCCTGGAGAGTGATAATAGCAGGATACAAAACAAGCTAATAGTGGCATAGATGTTGACATCTGATTGTATTAAATGGGATTGTTAAGGATGTGGTTGTTTCTAGGGCATTTATCCATATTTTTTAATTTAATACTTGTACACCTAGCTCAATGCATTGAGCTTGGCAAGCACCGAACAAACAAATCAGGGGATTGTTACAAGAAAGAATGCAACTCAGAAATAAATCATTTGTCTGTGGCACTGGCAGCTGTTGCACACCTGTTGTTCACTAGTAACTGTCATTTCCTTAATTTAAAAAATTGGCCTTATCAAAGTCAAATTATTAACTGGTGTTACTGGTTTTGCAGGTATAGGTGAGTGGGCAGAATATGAAGTGAGTAAGAGGGAGCATGCTACAAACCATTAAAACACAGAAAAAGGACGAATCTAACATCCAGCTGAGTACTTGGAAAACATGGGAGTAGGTAATTATTTATGAATTAAATTGATTGGTGGATCCTGAGTGCATCCAGGAATAATTGGTTTTGTATTTAAAGTGTTTGAATATTGCAACTGAATTTTGATGTAACATATTTTCTCAGAGAGCACTTCTTGGAGAATATTATAAATAATGTAAACTGGATGAGAATCATAACTGATAGAAGAGCAAAGAGAACAGAGATAAAAAAGAGTAGAAAGGGAAAATGCTTTGTAATCTGAAAACCTCTCTATATCTTGTAATCCTATGATTTCTGTAATTTCTTTATCAATATGCATCCCATCTTTATGTAAATTCCCAGAATTCATTAATAATAAAAATCTTTAAAAAATAATTACAATCTTATTTTAAATTGAATCCAATGAGTTGTCTGTGACCATATTCATGGTTGGGCTACAGATGGAAATCCTTCTATCGAAATCCCTTCAAAGATAGCAACAGCTACATCAGCAGATTGTACAAGGTGTGGTTGCCACACTGCTGGCCAGAGAATTTGCAGGACTTGGTGATAATGTTACAGGAACCCCTTAGTAGCTCAAAGCCTCAAGATACACTATCTCTGTTCTCATTTATTTTGCTTTTGTCTCTTTTGCACCTTTTTAACAATCGGATAGCTTAGGAATGAATTAGATTTTATTTTATGTTTGTGCTTCAATGCTATATCGTTCTTGATTTCATTTAAATTCCCAAACACCAAACTATAAGTACATGCAAATAGAACAAACCCAAAACTGCTGAAGAATGTTTTAATCAACCAGCTACAGAATCATTTTGTCCAAACACCAGGAGCCTCTTCAATGGGGAACAAATTCACACACCTTAACAGGTATCTAGAGCCTTGTAAGGTATGTTTCACCTTTTTCAAGAGGAAATTTACAAGACTACAATCATATGTGATGTAATCTATTCCAATCAGGAATTTTGAGGAACTATTATATTCTATCAGCCAAGATGCTAGCTTAACTATTCTATCCAGCTTACATGTTTCGTTGTTGTTATTGCTTGCCATGTGCTGAACAACTTACCCACTTCACATCTCAGCCTTATTAGAGACACACATTTATAAACTCGTAATTAAAGAGGTTTGGATAGGAATATTCAAAATAAAGTAGATAATGATGTATGCGAACAGTAGAAGAGAAAAGTGCCTACCTTTCCCTTTCACTCTCTTGTTTCACAGCCACATTTAGTCTTGCCATATCTGCATTGTCCTTTACATTCAATTCGCTTTGTTTTATGCATAAGCTGACCCCAATCCTAAACCCAACCTCTATTACGCTCAATCTATGTGTGTGAGATCAGATTTTGTAATGTCCCTGATTTAGCCCTACGCTCTACAATTGGATTTAGCCTATTTCCAGAAACTCGTAGGCTAAGCAGAATGGGAACACTTACTATTTATAGTAAGTCATGATACTGCTTAGTTGGCATACAGATGTGGTTTTGGCAAACTTACTATTTATAGCAATATGCTATTTTTGGTAAGTATATTTATAGCAGTATCATTCTAGCAACAACTCATTCTTTTGCAGTTCAGTGTGGCCGATCAGTTTGGCTTTCTGTTGAGTTGAAGTGAATTTACTATTTTTGGCAGTGGCTATTTTTAGTAAGTCTAATTTTGGTAGTATCATCATCTGCAGTTCAGGTCAGGTCATCATGCTATTTGTGGTAATCTTTCAGTTCCAGTTTTGGCATTGGCTTTGGTTATTTCCTTGGACTAAGTGTTATACTTAGTCAATTTCATGTTTTTAAGTTGTACCCCATGCTTAGGAGTGATAACTTCATGTTGTTTTAAAGAGGGGACATTAAGGGGTCATGTTGAGCATTTAATGATTTATTAAAATGCTTTATTGTTGCAAATAGAAATGGACGCCTAAAGGGAAGGGAAATAATGTTTTATTATTTCACAATAAAGTGAATGGTTGAAGGGCGTCCCTTGGGAAGTTGAAGTGATTCAACTTCTTGGAATTCAAAGTGTTCCATTTGCCCATTGGAACTTATATATTGCTGCATTGTGGAAAGCTAATTATGTTATGTTTTGGAAAGCAAAGTTATGCTGCTGGTTTGAAATCCAGAATCCGGTTAAGGGAAAGCTTAGTAATTCTATTCCACTCTTCGGGCCTGAAACTATGGGTCCCTAGATGATGGATTGAGAGTGTGCTTCATCCAGAAGTACATATTGAGCATTACTGTGGAGTTTTGGTGAGATATTTCCAGTTTTCAAGTTGCTGGTTATTGTTTGGTTGAAAGAGATTTTTATATACAGCTTTTTGTATGAATTTAATTTGCTTTTGGGCATTGAAGCAATCTATTCCTAGGCTAAGGGCGACCCTCTTGGCAAAGTTACAGATTTTATTTTGCAGATTTGAATATTTAATGCAAGGTCGACCTCCCTAGAAGGCCGTACCATTGTTGGTGGTGTCTTGGAGTTCGTGCTTGAATATTGGTGACCCATTGATGCGGTTTCAGTGATTGATTTTGGGCGCCATCCTCCTAGTATGCATTTGCAATTCATTTCAAAACATTTGGAGGTATTTTTAAAGGTGTTATGAGAATTTTGGTATTATCATTGATTGCTGGTTCAAAATTTCAGTTTGCTGTTCTTCATATCAGATTTGCTTCAGTTCTGATTTTTGGCTTATATCTTGGTGATTGAGAAGATTATATATTGTAATAAACATTCTTCAGTAGTTTGCATTGATTATATCATTGTAACAGATGGAAATTGCAGATTTATTTTATTGTAAGGCTGAGATTTAGTAGTACTAATCCAGTCATTATTCTTACTGCATTTACTTGTGATTTCCTAATGCAAACACTTTAACCCCTGGCTGGTTTACCGCCAGTGTGGAGAATAAACATTTGTATCTCTTTTCATACCCACTTTCAAGTGGTGAATTCCCACTGTTGAGTGGATGCCTGCCGCAATAGAAGAAGTATTAATATTGTAATCTTTTCCCCCCACTGTTTGGTGGTAGCGTGGAAAGTTCCTTATGGTTGGTTATCCGCCTTTGTTCATTTCAATTTCAGCATTAGTACTCCACCATATGTTAGCACCTCGCCTGCCAAAGGATCTTGAGTGCACATTCTTGGTGTTGAGTTTAATCTCTCTCTTTCAGTATAATCTTGTAATCTTGATTCAGTAGATCCTAGGGATCCTCTAACCATATGCCCGCCCCTCCTCCTTAAGTGGTTTTAGGGCGCATTCTTGGTTAGAGTTCTTTCATGCACGTTTTGGGTTATGCTAACCTTAACGGGTGCTTGGTTACATTGTAAATATTTGGTTTAAAAATCAAAAAAATTGAGAGAGTAAATTTCAGATTTTTGTTTGTGGTCATAAAGGATGGAGAAGTCTTCATTTTTTATCAGTGTTCCAAAGGGATGCATCAACCCCACAAAATCCCTGCATTCCCAAGACATGAAGACTTGGGGGAAATGTCCCCCCTCCATCCCACAACGTCCATTGCTGACCCGGGGATTTTTTTGGGACATCCCCTAGTTTGGGGATGGCTTGGGGACTCTAGGACATCCCCAAGATGTCTAGGGGACTCCTTAGAATCTCTCAACCATCCCCAAGACTTCCAAGGATCTCCCATGGCAAGAAAATGAAAAGTTAGTATTTAAAAAAAGTTGATTTGTGTGCCAAAAACCCTAACCTGATGGTCTATGGGCACCACCGAAACCCTAATCACTCACAAAAAAATTATAAATAGGCATCTAAGCCTCATTCCAAATCACTCCCAAGTTTCAAAAATTGTAAGGACTTGGTGTTGCAAAAAAAAAAGTGATAAAATTGTGAAATAGTATTCACTATGAAGGTTTGTGCAGTTTTGAATGCATTAATTTGCATGCTACTCCTAGACCCTACAAGGGGTGTTGCCCCTTGACCACACTAGGGGCATTGCCCCCAAACCCTTGTGAAGGGGGCTGCCTCTAAAATCCACTAGGGGTTCCACCCCCAAACCCTTGCAAAGGGCATTGCCCCTTGACCTGATTGGGGGATTAGCCCCAAAAGCACCTCTGCCACCATCCCCCTACTGTTCCCAAATTTAGGCCCTTGGTCCCCCTAGCCCAAGACTCCATGGGACATAGTTTTTTATCAAGTATTTATTCAATCTTGATATCATTTCCAATGACAAGTCTACCATCATTTGTTATAAAATCTATTCCAATTAAGCATTTTGAGGAACTATTATATATTCTATAAGCCAAGATGCCAACTTATCTATTATTGTCAACTTAGGTGTTTGGTAATTGTTATTGATTGCCATGGGCTCAAGTGTATACCAACATACCCTCCCACTTCATATCCCAGCTTTATTACCACAAAAAATGATAAATTTCTCAAAGTCAAAGAGGTTAGAGAGGAAAATTTAACATAAAGTACATAATGATGTATGCAATCTATAGAGGAAAGTGCATACCTTGCCCTTTTAGTCTCTTGTTTTACACTCACATTTCATATTGTTGTCTATGCACTATCCTTATCCTCAATTTGCTTTGTTTTATGCACAAGTTAACCCTAATCCTAAATCCAACCTTTGTTATGTTTAATCCATCACTATAGAACAAGGCCAATCTATCTTTATAGGTTTCTATCAACTTGGACTAGACCATAGGTGTGACCATGTCCCCTAGATGGTGTTGCTCAAGCAGCCTAGTCCTCCCGATCCAAAATCAGTTTCCTACTTTTTTGAGCTAACCCATCCAAAAAATATGACCATTGCTCGCCAACTTGTGTACCAAACACTTTGAATTGAGAACCAAGGATCTTGTATTTAAGGACCACCTCAATCATTAATTCATATCATCAAATCATTGAATATCATTTGCATTGCATAATATAGAGACCACAAGATTGCATCAACACTTGCATGGACAAATACTACACCATTAATTCATCATTTAGGCATCTTATATTCCTACTCACTTGGCAAAGTGGATTGACTAGTCACCAAGGAAATTTTATAGTCACCTTCTACACACTAGCAGTCTCCCCAAGGTGCTTCATAGCACCACCAATCTTCAAATACACAAGAAAGCACATATCAAAGAATAGAATATCATAGGATGGAAGCACATCACTAGGATGCAATTGTGCTAGGACAACTAGACCATGGGCTTAGCCCTATCCATGACAAGAACAAACATTTTGGGCAAACCTATCATAATTCATATGGTGTTGATTGAATTTCAAAAGTTAGAATTTGATCATCAATCACAATTCATATCAGAAAATCAACTACCAACCACCTAAGCACAAAAAGTAGATCTAAGTGCATCCTAACCCTCTCTTAATCAGTTTTGTGTTCACATATCTTTCTGTTTTGGTTTTTATCAATTTCTCATAAGCTTTCTCGTTTTCTTTGTTCATCCCACACTCTTTCAACGATCATTTTGTAGCCTTGCACTCCTCGTCATACCACAAGTTAGCTGGGAAAGTATTTGTCGATCCCCTCATAGGTCAAGATCTTTTGCAAGCACTTAATGCCTTTAAGAATTAATGGGATCAACATATTGTTGCTTAAAGGTTCACTTGCTTCTCATGCTGCACAATTCTGTGTTATTGTTTGCTTCCTGAAAATGCTGCTCAAGGGCCACTATGAAAAGTTCTTGATTTCTTGGTTCACAAGGATTTTACCTTGACAATGGATCTTATTTTGCTTGTAATCAGCTTGTTCTCTTTGTTAGTTGTTTGTGAGAATGCCAAGCTTAAAAAATAGTGGTTTATGATTATATTTCAGCTCAATATGCTCCCCAATATCTAACTCCAACCTCAAAATAGAGCGCTAAGAGCAAAGTCCACCACAGTTTGACCATTTATGTTTTACAAGTGATACCACGTGAATTTGGCCATGTTCACATGCCATTGCATATAACAATATCATAAAATACAACAAACTACATAAGGCTAGCAATTCTGCTCCAAGTATGTAAAACTCCCATTTCCATCTTTTGATGTTTTTTCCCAAAGCTAACCTTCTCCTGTCCCTAGCCATAATGGATTGTTGTGCCCACCCTCTTCACTGTTTAGCTAAAGAGCTTGATTGTTGGTTGTCCTTGCATTAAAGTCCACTGTTAAAAATATTTTCCCCAAGGTGCTGAAAACTGAAATGTCATTTTTTAACAAAGCATATGGATCTTCACCTTCCAATTTTTTTTTCTTGTATCCCTTGAACCTCTTGGTGCAAAGTAGTAAGCAACTAACCTCATTGTTACCTCATTTTTTGTTATTTTCAACCATATGTATTGCTTATTTGGGTCTTATTTTCCCAATTTGATGATTCCACACTGTATTTTTGCTTGCCCCCTTTTCAAAAATGTGTCCACCCCCTTTAGCAAAGTTAACCATATCTAGTTGTCACATTTAAGCCTTGGTTTCTAAAGCTGTGTCGGGCACCGATCGAGTTTCCACAACCCCTCCCTCGCCCGGCTGTCTATAAGTTTATTTAAGTTGTCTTTGCATCGGCCCTTGTCAAGTTTTGAAAAAGTTATTGGGTCCCAAGGTTGTTCTTGTAAGCTGGGCATGCAACGGCAAAAGGGAGAAAGTTTAAGTGAAATCGTGTTCTTTTCGGAATTTTTGTTAAGTTTCGAAATCTTTGTCGATTCTCGACAGGGTTTCAGAAACTTAACTCTTTCCCGTAGCAGATTTTCTAAAGAGCTAAGTGTTTTTTCCCCTAAGAGTTCTTTCTAAAGGCTTTACCAAAAGGGGCCCTAAAAAGTACTTCGAAAGATGGTCTTACACAGGATTGGTCGAGCGAGTGATGGTTTCGTTTCTTAAATTACAGGCAGACTCTGAATGCATTTTGAAACCTCACTGAAAGCTTGACATTCATGCATTCGAGTTGTTGTAAGTTATTATTTGAAAATTCATTTACAGAAGGAAATAATGATACCAGAAGCAAATGCATTACAAAATTATTGAGACACATAGATATGGAAAATGAAAAAATGCATTACAAAAAAAGTGAAAACATGGAACTAAAAGTAGAGAATCTCAAAAATTGTTGCATCACATAGAACAAAATGGAAAGCCAAAAAGATAATATGTATATATATATATATCGTATTACAAGCCAAAATTGGAGATTTCAGTACATGGGTTTTAAGACACAGAGAGTAAACATGAGGATCCTGATGCCCTCTATCACCTCATTGAGGTGTTCTATCCGTGCAAGAGAGAAGAGATTCTCATTGAATTCCACAAAATGGGCAAAAGTCTCCAACATGTTGCGCTCTAGCCTAGCACAGAGTAAAGCAACCGCTTGTATGGCTTGCTCATTCCTCAAGGCAGTGGCAATGCAAATTGCATCACCTACTAGACCCACAAGCGGATATTCAGACAAGGTCCCCAAGGCATCATCAACATAGGGAAAAAAAATCGGTCTAACCAGACACTCAGCAACCCTGACTCCCCACTCCAGCTTACCAGAGGTGTGAATGGTGTTATAAAGGAAGCGCTCCGGTAAGGCTGAATTGTGCACATGCACCTAGGACAGAAAGTGCTCGCTGATTATCTTCCTGATAACTCCCCCTTCCACATCACTACAGATGAGGAAGACCTCCTTGAGCTAGTCTGCAACCAACCTTCTCACTGCACTGCATTCTACTCCCTCAATAAAGAAGAAGTCACTCTTATTTTCAGAAGCAACATCACTAGAAAAATGAGAGCACGTCGGTTGATTTATAGAAAATGGGAGTAAGCTAGTGGATTTCGCTCGAGAGCAGTTAATGAAGCAAGGACACTCAAGTTGCTTCGAATTTAATGAACTTAGCCAGTGATGTGATGTTAATCTAGGGACATATGCTTTGGCGTCGGGGAAATCTTCTATATTTAAAATGCCCACACAAATATGCTCCTAGTTGGCATGTCATTAATTACTAGATTGAGAGAATACAGGCTATTCACACAAGTTGATGGACACGAGGCTCATAAGCAAGATTGGCAGTTCATTCCCTTGTCCTAATCAATCGGAAGACGTGATGCAATCATAACCATTCTAAAAAATAGCCATTAATGCTTATGTGTCTTCATCGGACGGAGATTAGCTAACCTCCTGCAAAACACTTATTTGATGAGGTGGCAATTACAAATCTTCAAGAATCGGTTTTCAAGAAGTTGTTGACCATTATGATGGAGATTTTTAAAAAATGCTTTGATTGGACATCAAAAGGGTCTGAATTTTGATCCCCCTTGCACTGTGATGCATGAGCGAGTATTGATCTTAATGAAGGATCAAGTTTTGTGATTTTAATTATTTTTTGAAGATGTTTATTGTCTTTGAGTAGTAAATTTGAATGGAGTACTTAGCATTTATGAATAAGTCTATGAGCTTTGATAAATGTTAGGATATTCCTTCTCTTTGTGGATGTGGTATTCATTGGTGTTTCATTCATATGTCTTCAGTGGATGTTGACGTTGCATGGTGTCAAGTCAGTTGGTTGTTAGTAATCTGATCTTTGAGTCATGATATTGATAGCTTGCAAACCTATTTTCAATTCAGTTAGTAGTTTTAAAATTGATCTTCATCGCATCTGCTCTATGGCTATGGGTTGGTGTTAGTTTGCCTTTCTTGCTTTCTAGTTAAAAGCATACCCGCATTTCTTTAAAATTAAAAAAATAAAAATTTATAGCATACGAGGGAGTTGTAGCTCTATCAAAATTCAGAGAAAGATCACCAATGAAATGGTGATCTCTCCAACTATTGGTGATTGATTAGTCTTTCTTTTTGGGCAGAATGGAGTCAATTTGAGTTAATCTTTAAAAGACAAATCTATCAACCAACACACACCATGTTTCTCTAATTAGCCATGCCCTTTAACAATGTCAATCCCTTAATTCCAAACTGATATTTTCTTATGCCCTTCAAAGACTGGAACTTTGCAGCTATCATGTTCATGTGTTATCATAAAAATAGTAATGTCTTTCCCATCTGCTATGAGCTCCAATCCAGGTCCTCTTCTCCATGGGTAACCTCTATAGTTCCAACTAATCATGTGTAGGTATTCCCGAGGGACCCTAAATCCATATTTATTGTATGACAAACGATCACTAGTTTGAGCCTTCCCATACTTCAACCATGAACATTTTCCCTACGTCTCTTGCTGTTTTCACTTTCTCCAATTCCTTCTTTCATTCTTCTTGTTGGGGTATGGTCAAGTTTTAATATAGGTATATATGTGTGCCTCTAAGAGACCCTCTATTCTTTTATATCGTGTTCTTTTCCTTTATGTTTCTCATGATAACTCTTACATGCCTATACCTTCCCCCTATTCTTTTTCCAATCCTATTTCGTTGATGGATATAACCTATCCACTGGAGCTGTTCTTTAAGGAAGTCCCTTGCTAAAATGTCTTCATGATGATATTTACAACCTTGGCCTGCTTATCTTTTTCTTCTTTTATTTGCATCTTAATTTGTTTCTTTATGGCCTCTATTTGCTTGCCTAATGGTCTACTTACAACTTGCGCCCTAGATTTGGCCTTTCCACACTGGTCTCTTAATTGTTTTTCTTTTATTTCCATGTTCACAATTGCAGATTGAATTTATTTTATTTGTGTTATGCCACTTCCTTCTAGCACCTTTGGATTATTTTCTTCTATATTTTTGGTAGGTCAAAATCTTTCTTTCATATGGCCAACTCTTGCTATCCCTTTTCCATGATATTTTGTACGTTTAATACTTGCTCTTTGAATACTTATTCTCCCTTTCAAGCTTTCAATTGGATTTTACAATTTCCTTCATCTTGCTATCTTCATATTGCCCCTTTGTTTCTAGAGTTTCAGGTCTCTTTTTCATGCTCATTAGCTCATTAACATATAGCTTTAAAGACCATATTAACCTTTTTCTTTGGTTCAACTAACATTTGAAAAGTCTATTGTGCAGCACAATTTTCATTGGCCAACACACTTACATCACTTTTTTGGTGGCAGAAAAGAAACTTGCAAATCTCTTTATAAAGTGTGCTCTCTCTTTTTGACTTTTTCTTTGACCGTAGTTTATTTTGCTTGCAACATCACCTTACATATGTGTGTTGATTCCTTGCTGACTAGACAATTAAGAGTGTACATCATCTCTTTCTTTTGACTGGGTAGAGCTCTTTGTTGAATAAAATGATGCTTGCTTTATTATTCCCTGAGTGACTATTCAATTCATAACTTGGGTGTGACTTACCTACCACTATGCAATACAAAAATGCACCAAAATACTTATTCTTTCCTTGCATAACTTGATTGAATAAAATCAGCTTTCTGGCTAATGACGTTAGTACTCTAAAAGCGCACTTCTGGGATTATTTTCCTGCTCCTTTACTTGCCAAAATATTCTTTCGCAGCATCTAGTCATCTTCAAACTCAGTGTAGAACTTACATCTTTGATCTCAGAATAAATGAAACCATGAGCAATCTACAAGAATTGACTAGTAGAAATACTGGACCAAGACATGACACCTTACCACTTCACCAGAAATGACTATTATGACCTAGACTTGACACACAATGATTGATAATCGATGATGAACATGGGTATCAAGTAGTACCAAATTTCAAAGTCAGCATAGCCAAATACTTACAGATATATGAGACAAATCTGCCCTCAATCACCTAGGACCTTGCCCTCAATCAACAATTAGGGAATGTTCTTGTACAAAGTGCCATTGATTTCTAAGATATTACAGATTTGATTGCACCCTTTGGAGCACTGCACTAAGAAGCAAATGAGTGTAACAAGAAGCCTCAGGATTCTTGAGAGATCTATAAACGCAGAGCATGGCTTATTGCATTGGCAAATGTTTAAATACCAGACATAAGCCTCTTCTCACCTACAAGAGGAAAACAAGGAATTATGTAAACATGGCTACTTTTAACAAGGTCAAACAACTTATTGAGTTGACTGCAGTGGTCACAATCGTAATGGATGGAGAGTCAAAAGGGGAGGATTTTCCTCTTTTCCTGATTACTGGTGAGAGCAATAAAGCAACTACAATACGACTTGGATCAGCTCCCATCAAATGTATGACCAATTATACCCCTGCCTTCATTCTTGTGCAATCCTATTTTATTACTAAGCCTAGAACACCCACTAGGGTTGATTGTGTGGCTGAGCTGATCTCTAAGCCCAAAGCACCTCCTTCATCCCCCAGCCCTACTTATAATGCTGAAACTAGATTAGCAATCTTTCTATCTACCTCTCTCTGCCTTGGCACTCAACTTTAGAACCCTAAAAAACCAAGCATTCATGCTGAAGAATACATCCATATGCATTTTCTGATTGCACTAGTCGACATCAATAATTCCCTTAACAGAATTTTTTAGGCCCTGGAAGAACAACTAGTCCAGCATTGCAACATTTGGCATCTGCTTTTACTTCCTGTTTAAAAACCTCCAGAAAATCAAGGAAAATCAAAATGCCATTAACAGCTGTCTTTCCAAACAAGAAGATAGCCTTTACATGCTGAGGTATTTTTATGACAATATTCTCAATCACAATGAAGCAATTTAAAAACTTCTTGGTGCTGATCAAACACAAAGATAAGAGGCTTTTTGATCTCATCCTTACAACAAAACTTTGCCAACAAAAGACCTCACTCTGCTGAGAATTTCAATGCTAGTGTGAGTGCAACACATTTGAAGAACTGCAATTTCCAAGGGAGTAGCATGAATAAGTGCAAGACAGATTAGCCTTGGAATTTCGATGGCCACTATTGTCCTCAAACTCGAGATGGGAAATATAATGCACGGTCAATAGGAATCTTGGATGAAATTGCTGACTTATTATGTTTAATACTTCTTTTGTCAGCCATGTATGTCTACATTTTGTGCTAAGTATAACTAGTAATTTTATATGTATATGTTTAGAAAACTTGTTAAATTATGTTATACAATCTCAAGTCTTTTAGGTAGTTGGTATCATCTTAGTGTTCACCAATGCTTTACTGTTAAGGGTTTTAAAACTGATTTTTGAGTTTTCGAATGTACTCTGATTTTTTTGTTTTTGGTGCCAGAAATGGTGCCAGAAATTGAAAGAAATTGCAAAATGCTTAAACAAGAAGGAAATTGCGTAAATGAAAGATGACCTAGTTATTCTTTATTGATTTGAAACATAATTAGAACATACCCATAAGCCAGAATGCAAAGGTTTGAAACTTGGATTTTTACACGACAGTCATGACAATTTGATGCAAGGACGCCATGCTTCAATCTGCTCATTTTTCATCTTGGTTTTGATGCTGATCTTTTGAATGTTGTTAGATGCCTCCAAACAAGGAATTTGCAGCCTTCAAATCAAATCGGTTTGCTTCTAGACTCTCACGTGCTTCTTCCTTTGGCTCATATGGCCTTCTAGACTCCCACGTGCCACATTAAATGCCCTTTTTTTTGCTGTTGAAAAGCTCTGGTTTCTTTGGCAGATCTGTACGCCTTGGCTTGGTGAAGAACCAATCTCAATTGCAAACTCAAACCCTCTCCTTGTGCCTCCTAAATAGTATGGCCTGCTGCAATACTAAAAATGACTTTTGTCTTATTCAAACTTGTTGATGTAAACTGTAAATGCTGAAAGAAACTGCTAAGTAAATCTATAAATGCTCAGATTGATGGTCTCTGTGTTAATCCATCCAAACTAGAACCCTTAGACGGTCTCTCATGCCTGTAGATCTTGTCCTAATCGAGGGTTTTCATCTTCTGATCAGCTTGAAGCTTCATACCTGCAAACCTTTGCTCAGCCATTGTTTTGTAAATAATATCTTAGATGATGAAAACAATGTTCTTTCCTCTCTTTAAGCCTTCTCCAAATCCAACGCCCAAGTTCGGGTTTTGCCTTTTCAATAATAAAATATTAATATTTCTCCATCTCAAAATTCCACGCCAACTTGGCCTTGCACAATAATTTAATATTTTATCTTTGTCTTTAAAAGTGCCCCCTTCACTTAAATATTAATAAAGTGACTTAAAATGCATTCTTTTAATAAAGTCACTTTATTACTTTATTAATGGCCAAGTTATAAAGTACTTTATCAAACTTTATAACATTAAATTAATAAGTCACTTTAAGAATAGAATATAATTAAAGTAATGTGACTTAATAATTCAATAACTCCTGGCAAAAGTCTAGCAATAATCTCTTGAGAGTGTCCTATCACCATTACCAACTCCAGGTGTGTCGTCATAAACCCTGATATTACTTAGTATAAATAGTAAGTATTAATGGTGAACTCTTGAAATGCCTTTGAATGGCCCATTGAATGCTAGATCACTGAGCTGAATAAGCCGGAATGAAACATCACAGCTACCGAAGAGCCTAAATCTCCCCAATGGGTTCCCTTAACGTCTTGCTAGCCTACGGGAACCGTAGTCATAGGCTAACCCAAAACCCCAAACCACTGGCTAGAAAGGGGACATTACAATCTTAGTGTTCACTAATGCTTTACTTCTAATCTCTCTACCGTTGCTATGAGCATGGTCTAGGATTTTGCAAGTTGTAAGTTTTTGAATTTTAATATAGATTTTTTTCTTTATCAAAAGAGGGACGAATGAAAAAAATATTTCTATATTAAACAAGTATCATTTACATCAATAATGAGAAAAGTGCCTATAATTTCTCAGCTGTCAAACTTTACCATCAGCCTGAGTCGCATTATCCTCAGTTGATGCCACAGCACGAAATCCAGAACAATGATTCACAGGGAGACCTTTCGTAGCATTTACTGACCGTGCTTTTGTTGTTAAAGATAATGAACCCTCCTCACCCTGCAGTAAATGCATTATTAGAGAGCTCAATAATAGAAGAAATGAACACAGATTATAAAGAAAAAAATATATTTTTGTCTAAAAATAACCGAAATAGGGCAGTGGAACAATACAATGTAGCACGAGTAAGAAGATCTAAATGTTACTTCAAGTACAAATACATATAGATAAAAGCAACCAATACAATAAGCATGTTCCTCCACCATGGAAAGGATTTCAGTTGGTACTTCTGATGCAGTCAATACTTGAACAATTCTCTTAATATATCTTGAATCATGCTAAAAAATTACATAAGCCTGTAATACAGTGCATTATCATCATTCACATTGACACAGATGGCAGAAATCACGTATACAAACAATAAAGGAAGAATATTATTAAGCTAAATAAAGAAAATAATGGAAAGGCTGACTTATGAACTCAATTGGAAAACTTCTCCATAATGATAGCTATCACCAAACAATGTATACATTAACCAAAGGTGGACATGAAAGAATAGACTATAGAGCATCCCAACTCATAAGAGGAAAAGGATAACCAAACCAATGCCAAAATCAAAAGGTTCTAGCCTCTAGGCCACCCTAGGAAGAAAATCAGCACAAAGTGAATAAGTAGACCACAATATGGCTAAAGTTTGGACACAGCCATAATCTGTTTCTCTCTAAAAGGTGTCAAAAAGGCAGATTTCAGTGACACGGATTTACATTTTTGGAAGATAGTTTCATTCATTGTAACCAATTTTATTTCAGATCATAGATTGATTTAGATTTCTTAAGTCACTTAGTGAGAAACAAACTAAGGTATACTCTATCAGGTTATAAATAATTTGTGTAATCCTACAGTAATGATGATGCTTCTCTCTTCTATTGACACATTAATAAAAGCATAAGCTTTAGATATATGCCCTAGACAGAAGAATAACATTAATGCTGTAATTTCTGTTGCACAATGAATTATTCCTTCTAGAGAATATCGATTCCTTGATAATTGTTTTTTGAGCTTTCCAGTCGATGGGTTCATTCAATCCTACAAGGGGAGTGTGGGACTGCTACAGTTAAGGATTGTTGGTCCAACAATGTCTTTTTTTCTTATTGAGTTATCACTTTTCTCTCGATCCAAATAAACAAGATGACTGATACTAGCAATTCAGTCAACAATCAAAAATTGAGCCAGCAGCATAGTGAAGTAATTAACTAACTAAAAAAAGAACTGTTTTTCCCTAGACTTTCTCAGTTTATATTGCCGATTGGCGGGCACAGCCGCTCGGAACGAAGAATATATTCTATTGATACATTTTATCATAGGCCATCGAAATAATCCTGAGCAGCCAAACCATGCCACCCAAACCAAAGCACGAAAGTCAAAATCTTTTATCAAATCGATTCCTAGTTTAAATAATGGATAACTACACGGATAAGCTCACATTAACCCGTCAATTTTGAATTGAATTTGTGATCCAATCTAAATAGTTAGAATGTAACTATTGAAACAATCCATTTTTTTCGTATCAAGTGAATACAAAAATGAATCAAAACTTTTTTTCAAATTATCGTTATCGAAAACTTACGGCAGCTTGCCAAGCAAAGGCTAATAAAAAAAAGAACAGAGGGATAATTGGCATTACATTAACAATTGGATCGAAAATCGCATAAGCTTCGGGCAATTTGGCAAAAAAGGGATTATTCAAAAGAAAAGCGGCATCGTCTAGACAAATAGGGAGGTTGAGGATAACTGGCATTTTGATTCTCCGATGAATAAAAATGATGTAAAGACCCAAAAGTTTTTGGCCAATCAATCGAATTTCTTCGCCAAGATTAGACTTTTAGTCTTCGAGTTGGAAGGGATCATTTCTTCATATAATATTTTAACCATTCTGATAGAGAATGACCAATGAATGTATATTCTTGTTTCTTTTTAGGTTCCTCTATAGATAATATCTATTTTATTCACTCAAGAATCTATGCCCCTCCGGTTTATGCATAATTGCATAGCACCAGATAAGAATGAATCTCTAATGAATTACAATGAAACATTGCTTCAATTTCTATTAATTGATTAAAATAAAACAACACCAATGGGGCGTGGCCAAGCGGTAAGGCAGCAGGTTTTGGTCCTGTTATTGCGAAGGTTCGAATCCTTCCGTCCCAGGTGGAACAGTATTCTTCCGAAAAATCGGAAAAAAATTCTTTTTGATTTCTCATCCTTTCGTAGACTATACTTATAGAACGGAAATATGATTTCAATAAGATCTAAATAGAGAAAGGGATATTTTTGTGGTGTAGGATGGGAATACAGATAAGAACATTGCATAAAAAATGCAGAAAGAATATAATGCAATTGGTACAGAAGCTGAAAGTGGAAGGAAAGGTACGATCCAAGCATATTTGTATATAAATTCCATAGAAAGATTAAATCATTATTCTCAATATTTTCCACATTCTTAGTTTCCAATCCACTAGATCCTGAAGAGAATAAAATAAAAACAACAGATCATGAATAAAGAAGAACGATAGAATATGGGATGGAATCCTATCGATTTCATATTTATTGATGACCTTTTTTCCTCTTTTTTCTGCAAATACCAGATTGAAACCGATCAATACTAATACTAATCAAATATTTGTAAGATGAACAAGAAGTAACTCTTTTTCAAATATAATAAGTTTTGTTGTTCTAATTGTTTGTCTCATTCTGGGTAAGAAGAGACTTGGCATTCTCAATTCTTGGATCCAAGAAGTCTTCCACAGCTTAAGCGATACAATGAAAGCTTTTTCTATTCTTTTAGCAAGCGATCTATGTATTGGGTTTCATTCGCCCCATGGTTGGGAACTGATCATCAATTTAATCTTCGAAAATTATGGATTTGCCCATAACGAACGAATAATATCTGTTCTTGTTTCAACTTTTCCAGTCATCTTAGACACAATTTTCAAATATTGGATCTTCCGTCGTTTGAATCGTATATCTCCTTCACTTGTAGTGATTTATCACTCAATGAGTGAATAACAAATGGTCCCCACCTTTTTTACTTTTTTTAGGGCGATACTTCTTATTTTTTAGCTTTAGGTTTAATATAGTAGCAGAATTGCAGGCAGGTAACTATGATAGTTACCTACTACTATTTATTTTAAATAAAAGAATTGTAACAAAAAATTGAACCATGCAAAATAGAAAAACTTATGATGACTGGGTGAAAAAGTGGATAACTCAATCAATATCCGTCTTAATAATGATCGATGTGGTCCAACAATGTCTAGAAGACAAACAATCTAACAATTCATTTAAAGTATTTTACAGTAATGGTTGGCTCCAAAAAGTTAACCCTGATTTTGGTCCACCCAAAATGTTGATAACCAGAGAGAAAAAAATGCATAAACAAAAAGTATTTATGGCTTTTCCCCTCTCAATCATTAATCCATTCCTAGAAAGTGTAGAAACTATAGATAGTCTACTTTATAACTATCATTTAGGTAAGATTATGTTAATAATATGGGCCCACATGGACTCGAGGATCCTTGTTTGAAAGTTGTAATATTTATAATGTTAAAGCCCAAATGTCAAAATTCATGTATGAATCACTGTGTACAAACTAGTAACAGGCCAACTTTGTCATTCTAAAGCTGTGTCACGCCACATAATTTTAAAGCGCACATGTCCATCACTATCTCCAGCCAAGCACAGAGTGGTTAGAATCTGCTTAACAGCTTTTTTAAGCTCATTTATTACTCCACCATCATTGTAAGAGGAGTCGTGTACAAAGTAGTTAAGGTGCAACCGTGTTTTGTGAAGCTGAATCAAGCCACATACTAAGTCCCACTTATGTTTAAGAAGATTAAATAAAGAAGG
This sequence comes from Sequoiadendron giganteum, assembly GCA_007115665.2. NCBI lineage: Eukaryota > Viridiplantae > Streptophyta > Pinopsida > Cupressales > Cupressaceae > Sequoiadendron > Sequoiadendron giganteum. Next base: position 370,221,629 of record CM021108.1, on the reverse strand, counting down.
TTTTATTAAGTTGGAACTCCATGAAGAGTTTAATTTGGTTGTCCCAAGTTCCATCTAAATGGACAAGTATGCAGATTTTTGGATGGCTGCAAATCGAAGATCAGAAAATTTTAGGCCATTTTAGTAGTTGTGATTGGTTCTAGTAGATAGTCACCTACATTGGCAAGTTAGCAACTATGGACTACTAATATAATGTATAAAATCAATATTGAAAATTGATGAACAAGTGATAAGACCAACGCATCAAGAACAGAAATATGCTAAATAATAAACAACAACAAATAGAAATAAAAGACAGACCACAAAACATGAGATATTTGTGTGCCAAGATGTCCTCATATCCAATATACTCACATAGAATAATTACTCTTAAGGTAGGGCAACACCATAAAATACTCCTTGGGGAGGAAGCCACTCAATGTAATATTGCCAACTTGAGATGCAACCATGTTAGGGTTGTAATTTGTCCCTTATAGGACAACAAAAAATGGAATAGTACATAAGGATGTACCTTTCCTCAAATTAGAAGGGGAATCTATCTTTTAAAGAGTGAAGGAAATGATAATATTCCATTAAATAGAAAAATTAATGAAAACCTAGAACCAATGGGATTTCTTTAAGTATGCAATACTAACAGTCTTAAAGTAAAAGCTATCTTTTTGTTCTCAAGCTAGGGCACAAGGCTATTCAAGAAAACCTAAACAATTAGCAATTGCTCACTCTTTTCAACTAATAACGTAAACTAAAAGAACATGAATACAACACAAAGATGGAATTGGATCAAACACATAGACACAAGATATTATGAATTGAAAAAGGTGATTTGCATACAAAGCTGCACAACCCAAATCAATAACTACTACAATAACTTTAAACAATATTCAACTCACACGATCACAATACCAAAAATTCACACAAGTAGATTTTGAACATCAATTTCAGGAGCTAACATAAAATCACCATTGACAATAGCACTTATTTGTAGGTTTTTAAAATGTTTTTGCATGCAATTAATTCAAGATAAATAAAAAGCATACTTTAAGTTTGTAACTTTGTACACTATTACTTGCAATTAAAGCAAGCCTAAAATAGAGAATTGTTCCAAATACTTCATCTAAATCATAGTTGGCAGACTCTGACTTGGCAAAAACTTGGCAAACCCAAAATTGTGACTTAGTAAAAACATGGCAAAATACTCGACAACTTAAAAAATTGCTTAAGTTTAATTTCTTTGAAAACACTTTTTTTTTTTGGCAAATGCAATGGCAAATGTATCCAATGAGTCCAAAAATGAGCAAAAAAGTGTTTTATATTAAATTTGATTAATTTGAATATAAATTGAGTACAAAATCACATCATCATGCGAAATCCGAATATAATAGATAGCTGACAACTATTATGAATTTATGATGATTGCCTTTGAAAATCATCATCATAATTCATAATTGCATATTACAACATTTTACATCTTCCTCTTCCCTAATCTAATGAAACTTGGGGAGAGGTTCTAATCCTTGCACTCTGCTATGGCTCCTCACTCGATATAGAAGGTTGTTCTTGTGGCTCCAACTTGACCAACATCCTGCTAATAGATGGCAGTGAATCCTCTACCTTATCTATGTCATTCACTAACAATCTAGTAGCTCCTATTTCAGCCACATCCTCCATTGCCTACCTCTCAAAATCAAGAGTCTCATCTCTAGTAAACAATGGAGGTTGATCATCTCACCCCGTCCAATTGCTATAAGGATCAATGTCATCCAAATCAACAACCTTTGATTTGTCCTCTACCTTTCTTGTGTGAAGATGAATGTTGTATTGTACAAAGACAAGGTCACTGAGGCATTTTTGAGTTAATTTATTTCGCTTATTTGTGTGAATGGCCTTAAACAAACTCTAGTTGCACTCACACCAAGATGCAATACAAGGTTGACACAAAATGCAAAGGGCTAATCTTTGAAGATTTAGGGTATTTGCACCCCAATCTACCCACCAAGAACCTACAAAATAAGATATTCAAGAATTAGTAAGAAAACCATATTTTATCAATAGTTGTAAATTTGAAATTTGTAAATTGTAAGATGTATGTCATGTAAAGACTCCAATTTTTGTTACCTAATGATTGAGTGGTTCTTCCTCGGATAGCTAGTGCCGAAGAAAAGAGCTTACCCCTACCGTTCCTATAATTGTGCAATTCTTGAACAATTAGGTCTCTTCCTCAACCTCAGGTGTCATCTACTCAATGCATGTCATGAGGCCCTCCATAACCTCTCCATTAGGATATATGAAGCTATCCGAATAGAAAAAACTAGGGTTGAGGAAGTACCTTGTTGCATGAACAAGTTGGTAGAGTTGATTATTCCACCTCCAATCGATTATCTCACAAATGGGATCAAATTTAAGTTTGTCCCCCTTCTAATAGTTTCTAATGGACTCTTTGGCCCTATCGATGGCCTCATAAATGTAGCCCATTGGGTTTTGATCTCCATCTACCAAATGTAGAACTCTAATCAAGGGCTCCAACAACTACAAATATAACCAAATTAAAGTTACAAATTTATAATGGAAGTAAATACTTTAAAATTAAAAAATTAAATATTCAATTTGAATTTTAAATCGAAGTTTTCAGGTTACCTTAATGATATTTGTAGCTCCTTGTGCAAAGAGATAATCAAAGACTATCCTTGCAACCTTCTCTCCTTCAAGAATCTTTAAATATGATGAGTCTAGTCCTGCTTGACTCACAAACATTTGTTTCAAAGAATTCAACAAACCAATAATGCTTTGCAACGTTAGGAAGATCATTACAAACCATGTGACACCCAATCGCACCAGCTCTTTCCCTTTGGTGTGATCTCTCATCAAACTAAGAACCCAAGGGTGATTATAAATAAATTTTGTTATGCTTCTTGCATCTTCTACAACTGGTCTCACCCAATCTATTATGCCTATGTCCTCCAAAAGAAGGTCAAGGCAATGGCTACACAAGGGGTCCAAAAGAGTGACTGAAGCCACTATTGGAGCAATCTCCCAACTGCCACATGCTACTTTATTGTCTGTTATAATTTGCACTACATTCTCTATGCCCATCTCCAAGGCAACTTCCTCCAACATCAAACTATAATAAAATCCAAAAAAAAGCTTTGAAGAAGCCGGCATCCTTGTTGTCGCCAGCTTCAAAAGATAATGGATGCACTTTATATCTCATATTCGCACATGTTGATGGCCCGTGATATTTGACCCTGCATATTGCATTTCCGGCAACATGAGCAATTATAGCATATCGAAGCTTAATAAGAATTGGTGATTCAAAGCATATAGATATAAGGGGTTAGTGCTTGTTCTTGAGACCGAGGATATTCCTTCCTGCAACTAATAGTAATGAAACCACCTTAATTTTAACCGCTGCCTAGTCTCTCTGGTTCCTGCGATTTTAAGACATCGCGACTGGAGAAGTAAACCTGTTCTCAAAATATGCTGATGGGATTTTGAGTTTTGAAGTCAAATACAAACAAATACCACACTCGCCGATTACAAGCCGATTACGAGCCTAGTCATTCTATGTAATCTTGTGGATTCTTTTGAAATCCTCCTATCTATAAATAAAACGAGTTTTATCTATCAATCAAAATGTCAAATTTTTGTGTGAAAACATTTGTTTGTATGAAATGGTGTTTGATTATATGTTTACATAATAGTATAGTAAAAGTTAGTCTAACTTGAAATTAAAATTTCAGGTTATAACTTCTTTAATCTATGGTTCAAGTATACGAAAGAAATCGAAATAAATCCAGAGCAAATCAACAAGAAGAATTGACATCAGCTGAGATGGAAGCTAAGCTAGACCAGATATTGGCTAGACTAGCCAACCTTGAGCAGGAAAAAGCCAAGGATAAAGGAGAAAAAGATATAACTATAGAGGAGTTAGAAGAAAGTTCTTCACATCATGCAGAAAGAGACAAATCACCTACTAACTCCATGGACAGAAACAAGAAGATGATATCCTGAGAATTAACAAGGGATATGAAGAAGATTTATCCACCCAAGTTCAATGGAACTGCTGGGGGTGATGAAGCCGAAGTATGGCTTGTCCAAATGGAAAAGTACTTTGAAATCCGAGATTACGATGAAGTTACCAAGGCTGCTTGGGGAGCATACCAGTTAGCTAGAGAAGCTTCTAATTGGTGGATGAATAAAAAATTGGAGCTTAACCTAAGTTCGTGGAAGTTAACTTGGAACGAGTTTGTTCAAATCTTCCGTAACCGGTGTTTACCCCAACTGTATTATGATCAGAAACTGTCCGACTTCCAGGAGCTGAAACAAGGAACCATGACGGTTCACGAGTACTGGGAGAAATTTACTCGTCTTATCCGCTATGTGCCCATTTATCTCAAGGATGAACGATTCCGAATACGGAAGTTCATTCTAGGTTTAAATCATCGGATAGGAAGGGAGGTTGACATGCATGGTCCAACCACTATGGACCTAGTGTATGAAAAGGCTATATGTCAAGAACAAAAGCTTAGGGCAGATTCCTACCGTCAGGATAGGAAGGATCAAAGGAAAGACAGTGATGTGGGAAGCAAGACAACATCTAGGAAAGAAGACTCCACTTTCACCTCTAGAAAGCAAAAAGGGAAGCGGTCTCGCTTCAATGGAAAAGATTTCAAAGGAGACCAAAAAAGGAGTGACAACACCAACAAGAATGGAAATGGAACAAGCAAGTCAAGAGTAATTCCTGAAAAGAAAGGACCAAGGGATGGATGTTTTATCTGTAAGGGAGAACACTATGCAAGTGAGTGCCCGGATAGGACTTCTAGTTCTCAATCACGAGGAAATGCTTTGCCTTCGCAGCAGGCAATGTTCCAACAAAGGATTCATGCTGCAGTGGACGATCGGCAGGCGGACTATCAAATCATTCTGATCAAAGTTCAAGGTAACCTTTTTGGACTACCTATTTCTGTTTTAATCGACACTGGTGCAACTGAAAATTTCATTTCACCTAAGGTAACTAGGCAATTGTCTAGGAAGGTAGGACACATGGAGAAGGCTTGGAATGTAGAGTATGCAAACCAAACAAGAGCAAGGGTTGACCAATGTCTATTTGAGGCTAGGTTAGAATTACCCAACTTTGCCACTGACGTTAACCTATATGTCGCACCTCTAGGGTCCTATGATGTAATCCTAGGAATAAATTGGCTGTGGAGACATAAGGCTATTGTAGACTGCCAAGCCAAGACAGTAAGATGCCTTGATGATTTAGGAAACCATGTAGAAATTCAAGGGGTACCAAGGGAAGTGACTGTTCGGCAGATCACAGCAATGCAGCTGATGAAAGCCAAGAAGAAAGGTTGTCAACTTTTCGCAGTCAAGATTGAGAAACTAGGGCAAGAAGACGGAAACTCTATGTTTCAAAGTTCTCAAGAACTTGAAGATGGAGAAGTGGAAGAAACAAGAAGAACAGATATGGAGAAGTATCCTATCTTAAGAGACTATGCTGATGTATTTCCAGAGGAACTACCAGGTCTTCCACCGAAGAGAGTGTTCGATTTTTCAATCGACATTGTACCAGGATCTGAACCGGTATCTAAAGTACCATACAGGATGACCACAACTGAGCTCATGGAATTGAAGACGCAGTTGGATGAATTGCTGTTCAAAGGGTTAATACGACCTAGCGTATCACCATGGGGAGCACCAGTGATATTTGTTAAAAAGAAGGATGGTACGTTATGTTTATGCATTGATTATCGAATGCTAAACAAAGCAACGGTAAAGAACAAGTACCCGTTGCCACGTATTGATGACCTCTTTGATCAGATGAAAGGTGCAGCTGTATTCTCAAAGATAGATCTGAGATCCGGATATCACCAACTGAGGGTGAAGGATGATGATAATTTCAAGACTGCATTTAGAACTCGCTATGGACATTATGAGTTCACAGTTCTACCATTTGATTTAACTAATGCGCCTGCAGATTTCATGAATCTCATGAATAGTGTTTTCAGAGATTATTTGGATAAATTTGTGTTAGTCTTTCTAGATGACATATTAATTTACTCCAAGAATGAAGAAGAACATTGTAAACATCTTGAGATGGTGTTACAAAGGTTAAGAGAACACAAGCTTTATGGGAAACTGTCCAAGTGTACTTTCTTTCAAGAAAGAGTGCACTACTTGGGCCATGTTATTTCAGCTGAAGGGATAGCAGTAGACCTAGCCAAGATAGAGGTAGTTATGCAATGGCCTATACCCAAGAATGTATCTGAGGTGAGAAGTTTTATGGGACTAGCTGGATTAAATTATAGGAAGTTTGTGGAGAACTTTTCAAAGATTGCTTTCCCTATAACATCTTTGCAGAAGAAAGGGAAAAGATTTGCATGGAATGAGAAGTGCCAAGAGGCATTTGATCTTCTCAAGGAGAAGTTGACCACCGCACCAATTCTAAAGGTACGGGATCCCAAAGGAAGCTTCACAGTCATAACTGATGCTTGTCGAGAAGGATTAGGAGGTGTGTTGATGCAAGAAGGACAAGTAATTGCTTACGAGTCTAGGAAACTAAAGCCATATGAGATGAATTATGCTTTGCATGATTTAGAGTTGGCAACAGTAGTACATGCTTTGCAGATGTGGAGACACTACTTGCTTGGAAAACCATTTGAGTTGAAAACAGATCACAATGGTTTAAGATATCTCTTTACTCAACCTAATCTAAATGCTAGACAAAGAAGATGGTTGGAGTTAATTGCAGATTATGACTTTAATATTAATTATATTAAAGGAAAGGAAAACAGAGTTGCTGATGCCTTAAGTAGAAGACGCCATATTGCATCTATAGTGACAATTCAAAGTGACTTCAAGGAACAAGTGCTTTTGAAATGCAAAGAGGATGAATTTTACTTACAGGTTAAGCAAGCACTCATTGAGAATCCTCTAGACTCTAGGTATGAAGGATATCAATTCGAGTCCAGTGGGGTACTAAGATACAAGGATAGGATGTATGTGCCAGATATCAAGGAATTGAGAAATCTTGTATGGAAAGAGATTCATGAGGCACCATATTCTGGACATCCTGGAGTGACTAAGATGATGGCTGATGTAAAACCATTATATTTCTGGAAAGGAATGAAAGGTGATGCTGCAAATTATGTAGCTCAATGCCTTGAGTGTCAAAGGGTCAAAGCGGAACATCATCATCCAGCAGGATTGTTGTATCCTCATGATATTCCTGAAAGGAAATGGCAAGTTATAAGTATGGACTTTGTGCAAGGATTGCCAATGTCTAGGAACAAACATAATGCCATTTTGGTAGTAGTGGATAGGCTAACAAAAGTACCACACTTCATACCAGGGAATCTAACCGATGGAGCACCGGTCATAGCAAGAAAGTTTGTACAGGAAGTTTTTAGGTTGCATGGTATTCCTGAGAATATCTGATAGGGATGCATGCATCACTTCTAGGTTTTGGCAAACTTTGTTTTCTGCATTGGGAACGCAGTTAAACATTAGCTCAGCATATCATCCGGAAACGGATGGGAAAACTGAGAGGGTAAGTCAAGTTATGGAAGACCTACTTAGGGTATATTGCATGGATCAGCAATATAAGTGGGAGGACTATTTATCCTAGGTCGAATTTGCATATAAGAACTCATATCATTCTGCAATTAAGATGGCTCCTTTTGAAGCTTTGTATGGTCGAAAGTGTCGAACTCCTATAAGTTGGGATAAACTTGAGGATCGAATAAGTTTGGACCTGAAATGTTAGCAGAAATGGAAGAACAAGTTAAGGTTATTAAGCAAAGGTTAGCAGAGGCTAACAGTCAACAGAAAAGTTATGCAAATGTTAAGAGAGTGCCTCGAAGTTTTGTCAAAGGTGACAAGGTACTTTTGAGAGTGAAACCTCACAAAAGTTCCATTAACTTTGGAAAGAATTCTAAATTGGCTCCACGTTATGTTGGACCATTTGAAGTCTTAGAAGAAGTAAACCCTGTAGCTTACCGAATCGCTTTGCCACCCGCTCTTGCTAGAATGCATAATGTCTTCCATGTGTCTTACCTTAAAAAGTATATTGCAGGAGATAATCATGTTATTGATTGGACTGCCTTACAGGTAAGGGATCCAGGAGTAATAACTCTCGAGCCCGTCAAGGTGCTGGAAATATGTAAGCTACACTTACGTAACCGAGAAGTCTCGCAATGCAAGGTTTAGTGGGACCAGTATGCGAAAGACTCAGCAACTTGGTAGGACTATGCGGAAATCCGAAGAAGATTTCCTGACATTCTTGAAGTTTTTGAGAATGCTGAACAATAAAGATTTTGTTTTGTTTTTATGCTTTGAATAATACCTTTGGTCATCGAGGACGATGAATCATAAGGGGGGGAGTATGTTACACCCCAGAAATTGTATAGTTACTATTTTAGTAATGCTTAGAGCATTCTAATTGTAAGGAAGGCTTCGAATGAATAAAATGTGTTGAACCATGTTATCAATATGAGAATCTGTTTACATGTTATGATTGGCTCATTCTGTATTCTTGATTGATGTTATTCTTGGATAAGCAATGCATGAAGGAGAGTAATTAGTCTTGTTTTATATTTGATTTATATATACTGCATATGATATGAGCAAGTGACTGTCGTGGTTTTGTGCCAATGGATGCAGGAACAAGAACTATTCCTCTAGGTGGAGGGGAAACATCACTCAGGAGAGGAACTTGGTCGGCTAACCGGTAAAGTTGATCATATGAGCATACACACACTTCACTGAGGGTTTTGGGAACTGAGTCAGATTGAGTTGTCATGATAAGTCATCCTTAGGCTTAGGAGTTTTGGATTACTTCTTTATGCTTTATGAGTGGTGTTACTTAATTGATTGACTTACTGTTCTGTGAACCTTGAATGTGAAATGTGAACTGATAAGTTATACTGATGCCTAGAATTTACAGTTAAACGTATATATACATGTTTGTGCAAATACGTGTAGTAAGGGTACTCTGACTGGCCCGTAATACACGTAATTGGATAATTTAATACAAGCATGTATAGATATATTTAAGTGTAAATATGGATATGTTTATTAATATATTTAATAGTATATTTAATATAAACATTATTATAGTTTTACCCATAATGAAATATATTGATATATCTATAGTAATATTTAAATATTACATAGATATATACATATATTTAAATCAAGGTAAAATAAAACTATAATAGTTTATATTTAATATAATGCAAAATGTATTTATAACATTTTAATTTATAATTTAAAATGACTTTGCCTTGGAAATATTTGAAATGGACTTATATAGTCATTTGGTAATAAAATGCATTTACCATAAGAAATAAAAGTATTTCGAATTTCCATAGACTTTTGGAAGAAATACGTTGGAAAGTATTAAGGGAAATTTAAATGATAAAAACTATAGCTTATTAAATGATTTGAATCAAAAGTTTTTAAGAAGCTAAAAATCGCGGATTCCTTCATGGGAAAATACGCGAACTGTGAAAGGCTGAAAGTAATGAAAATGGAGAAGGGAAGAACCCACGCCAGTTTCTCACACCTTGGACCTGGTCGCAAATGCTAAGTGCCACCATTTTGGAAGGCGTGGGCAGAATAAGGCCAGATGTCTGCGGAAATAGCATTGACATTTTCGACTGTAATTTTAACCGCCATTGTGCATGAGTTGCGCCATTTTTGGGGAGACGCCTGTAGGTGTCAAATCCGCATTTCTCATCAAATGAAGTTTGAAACATTCTTTGAATTGCTAGAAGTCGAATCACTTCTCAAGGGCTGAGTAAGTAAGGAAAATTCGCCACATTTCAGTTTGAATTATTCAAATGATAAGTTCTGTCAATTTACATGCCAGCATAAGTGGAAATTGTTTGGCTGAGGGCTCTATAAATAGCCGCCCAGTTCATTTAGCAAAACACACTTTTTAGAATTCCGAATTTGCTTAGAAAGAGCTGCATTTTACCTTAGCTGCTTTTTTCCATTTACGCTAGTTGCTATCTACTCTTGCAAATTGCAAATTTATGTTTAGAGAGCACTAATCCATCTTTGTTGTGATTGCATTGCTGAGAGCCATATACTATCTTGCTGTGACTGTATTGTTGAGAGCCATAATCTATCTTTGCTGTACTGCATTTACCTGAGAGTCATACTTTGTTCATGCTGTGAAAAGTATCTAGAAAAGACTATGAAGGACTGTGGAGGAAGAGCAGAAGCTACTGATTGAACTCATTTTGCAGCAAGGGAATCAGGCATGAGAAATGTCTTTTTAGTATTTCTGTCATTTGAATTAAAAATGAGTTTATCTGCTTAGATTATGTTTTGCAGTGTGCTTGAAGTAAGTCTCTGTTTTCTAAAGAATTATGTTGAAATGAAATAGCTTAATTTCATTAGAAAAGGCTTATTGAATAAGGAATAACTTGTTTCATAGTGAAAGCATGGAATAGCTTAAAAGCTTGTTGAAATGAAATAGTTTAATTTCATAGGAAAGAGCTTATTGAATAGAGATAGCTTGAAATCATAGGAAAGCTTGTAAAAGAAATAGCATGAAAGGGAAATGTTTGAATACTTTTTAATAGAAGTATATTATGTATTGTATTACTTGAATACTGCTTGATTTCCTTAAATAAAGGAAAAGGGACTAGTTATTTAATACTAGGACGAGGGTGGAATCAGTACCAAGGTAGTCTAAAGCTTTAAAGTTAAATAGGTTAACTAAGGAAAAGCTATGTACTCCATGGATAAAGATTTCCGTGTTAGGAGGTACCAGAGGGACCCCTTGTTGACTGTATTTCATTTCCTGTTTAAGTAGTTGAAGTAGGAAGTCTAGGGTGATTGACTACCCACGGAAAGGACTCAACCTACGCGTAGGATAAGGCAGCCTTAAGTCAAACTGAACTTGACTTAGTGCAAGTGATAGATGACCGTCAGTTTAAATACTGCCGAAACACTTTGGCCAAAGTAGTGTAGTATACCTAACGTCCACTTAGACTGTGAGACGAATTACACTGTCAGTTCACAGTAATCCAGGTTACATGCTAGATTGAGATTGTGAGGGCACAAGGATTTAGTTATGTAGGATTACACACTATGCTCAGTTGGTCATACAAAATCGGTTACCCAACCAATCTCTTCGTAGAAGGGAGGACCGTCTACTTAACAGTAAACGTGCGGGGGACCGCAATATAAGTCCGTGGTTGGTGGAAAAGCACCTGAGTGATGTTTCTCCTCCACAGTAGACTTCTGATGAACCAAGGTTTGAAAGGGAAGATCTTGGACAGTCTTATTCCTATTTGCTCAAAAGCTTCCGAGCTATGTTTGAAACTTGTAAGATTCTTACCTTGCTTTTTATTTGAAAGAAAAGTAATGATGAAAGCGTACTCTGTTATTTACTTGGAAAATAGAACAATGATGTATTGCGTCATTTATTTCTTTATGATGAAATGTTCAATTAGAATGAAAAGAAAAGTTATTTACTTTGTCATTATAAATGTATTTCCTTGTATCTTATTAGTGAAAGTAGAAAATTTTTGTTTACCCGGTTTGGGGGTTGTTACAAATGTAGTTACCGAATTCCCCCAATAAGGGTTGCTTTCCACATTGAAGGGAAGGTTGTTGAAGTACCAAAAAATAGCACATGCCTTATCTACTTCTCAGTGCGCCTCCTTGTTCCGCCCTTACATTCCAATGATGGTTGTGCTCCATGTTAGAAACCAAGATCACCTGCATGCAATCACCTATCACATGCAAAAGACATACAGAACCAAAGAAGATGTTATGTAAACCTCAAAGTAAAAATGCATTATTGAGAATCAATTATTACAAAGAGATCAATCCTTATGAAGGAGATCAAGAAACCCTAAAAGGGAAACCCTAAATGAAACCCTAGTGTGCACACTTAATAATTAATCAATTATTAATGTGCCTAAGTTTAGCTAAAGCAACTAAAGGAATAAGTGACTTAATTAATTAACTAGTATGATATAATTAATTAAGTATATAACTTATTACTCTAACACCCCCCTTTAAGATGAACTTAGGAAGAAGCTAAAAACACTAGAAGAAGATGCATGCAAGCAAAGATGGGTCCCAGAAACTAGGTCTGATCAGGTACCCATTTACAAATGCAAGAAAAAGGTAGAGAAGGAAAACCCAGTGGAAAAAACCCCCCTACAATGAGATGACATGCTGCAAAGAAGCACTAGAAGAGCACTGTAGAGTAACACTGGAACCGCAATCCGGCAAGCAAGGAAAGATACTTCTGTCTACAAGAAACCATATCGGAATCATAATGATGCAACAACAGACCCGATACCATGGAACACTCGAAAACTCCAAACGGGAACAATCCTGGAATCTATGAAGCAACACTCGATTATTGAAGGGGGGGGTTGTCCCACTGGGTTTTCCTTCTCTACCTCATTATTGCATTTGTACATGGGTACTTGATCAGGCCTTGTTGCCGGGACCCATTCATGCTTTCTTGCATTCATCTTAGTTTTAGGTGCATGCTTTTTTAGTCTCCCTAAGTTGCACTTATAGGGGGGTGTTAGTGTAATTAATATTTAATTACACTTGCATAACTTTACTTTGGTTTTGCTTAGGTAATAATTAGTTTACTTAATTAATAAGTAAGCTTTATTTAGTTGAGCTATTTTTAGGTCAACATTAGGGTTGCATACATTGCTTTTATAAAGCAATTCTCTTATTGTAATTTATTAATTCTGAATATTATCAATTTACACATTTCATGCAAAGCTCTGCTTTTTCATTGTTTTGTTTTAGACATGCAAACCTAAACACCTTCCACAAAAGAGAAAAACAATGAAAAAGAAGAGCTTTGCATGAAATGTGCAAATTGATATTATTCAGAATTAAGAAATTACAATAAGAGAATTGCTTTATAAAAGCAATGTACACAACCCTAATGTTGACCTAAAAACAACTCAACTAAATAAAGCTTACTTATTAATTAAGTAAACTAATTATTACCTAAGCAAAACCTAAGTAAAGTTATGCAAGTGTAATTAAATATTAATTACACTAACACTTCAAGTATGTTTATGTGTACAAAACAACTTTGTGGTGTCCATGTAGGCACTCTACTCGAAGTAGATGAAGTGGATGCCAATGTGCTTCTATGTGTGGACCACAAATGGAGCACACTATGCCTTCAAATGTCATATATTCATCTGCTTTTTCTCGCAATTGAGGACCGTGAGCACTAGCTATGGCTACTCTTGTCTTCTTCATTTGTAATTTTTACTCTTTCATCAATGCAAGGTGTGCATTCATCTCTTTTTTTATCTCTTCTATTGAGTTGATACAGGACTTGGCATCATGATGAGAAATGTCTGCAAGATGGTATTTAAGGTGACTAATGCCTCCATGATATAGATCCTGGCATCTTATGCAAATGACTGTCCGAAGTGTCAGTCCCTATATGGCATATTCCCAAGCAGGGTCTAACTATAACCAACATTGATTGGGCTAAGCCTGAGTTTGTTGTGGAGTGGTATCCTGATATAAAGGCCAAGGGTTCTCTATCTACAATAGTATCTAACCTACAAGTACAAAGTATTACATTTTAATTTTTAAATACAAAAAACTAGCTTAAATTCAACATAAATTACTATAAATCAACATAAATTCAATATAACCTAGTGGTTTTATTCCCAAACAAAAATTTTAAATCAGAAAATAATTTGTTTATACAAAAAAACAATGATTTCATTTAAAAAATCAGTATAAATGAAGAAAAAATGTTCATAAATCCAATTCTGGATGTAAAATAGTAAATACTACTAAGTTCTAGGAAATTATGAATTGTTTACAATCTACATGCTAAGATTTTGGTAGCTAAAATAAATTTAAATGCTTGCCAAAAAATATATATATATATATATATATATATATACTAACTTGTCCCTCAAATTCGCTTTAAAATTCTTGCAATTAACTCAAATGGATACAAAGTGTCGTGTGAGGAAGTACGAGAGGTGGTGGTTTTTATAAGAAAAAAATGTAAGTTTTAACTGTTTTTTGCGAATTCTAGGCACGTCTCGCATCCTTGCCACATTTGGCAAGTTTTCGTCACAAACTCGGTGAGTATTTTTTTAACTTGCCAAAAAAACTTTGCAATTTTTCCGGTGAGTTACCACAAAGAAAAACGGCAAGTACTTGCTAAGTATGCCATATCTAAATAAAAAATCTTAAAGTAGATTTCTGAAAAAAACATAAAGTCTCCACATATAGATGTTCTAGAAGGTCACCTAAAATGGTTGAGATATAAAAATATTTGTGATCCAAAAATAGGTACTTTGGAACCCCACTCAATGGGCCTAGCACAACATCCTGAACTCTTTGAAAATTGTCCAAAAATATCTGAACCTCCGGTTCATCTAAAGAAAATTCTAGATTGCAGTGCATACAAAAACATCCAAGTCAATGACAAAGTAATTTGGCAGCAACATCTTTTCAAGATTTATTCAATAGGGAGAAAGTGGAGAGAATGGGATAGTTAATTGTCAATTTGAATAGCAGAAGAGCAACACTTAACAAAGAAAAAATGGTGGGGCCTACTGTCCCATAGGCCTGCTTTGGTCTCGTGGACATTAAAATTCTTGTATTCTATTCTATGCACATAACCAGCCTCTATCACTGACGTATCAATCTCAATCAATTCTTTCTTAGCCTCCTAAACATGTCTAGCAATAGCAACTAACTTATCCATTTTATCCACGTGTTATGTCCCTCAAAGAGTGTCCTTTACCAATCACTAAAACTCAATTTTCACCTCGTCAAGTTCAATTTTCGTGTCATTCTAACTACCAAATACACTCAGATTATAGTCATAAAAGTGGAAATGTGCTTTGCCACCTCACTCAAGATCTCCTAATGTAACAACAGCTACATCGAGAAGCCGAATCAAAAATTTGTATTGTCCTATCTGAGTAAAAACATGATCTTTAACATTAGGCACCACATCCATTTCCATTAGTTTCACCAATCCAAGAGTGTTAACAAGTTTGAGCTTTTCTATGAAACATTCATAAGTCGAGAACCTACCCACCATGCCATACTCAAACTCTGAAATCTCATGTTTCACTATCTTTACTTTAGCTAACAAAGCATAAAACCTTTCTAATACCTTTTCTTGCTGCTGACAAATTTTGTCAATTCACCTTTTTGTGTTCTTTCCATGTGCCGTTAGCTGATTTAGTTGCCCATGCTGCTCATTGGATTGCAGAATTTGTGGTACAAATTTTGCGTAGCCCAGAATGGGCTGAAGATGAGAAAAACATTTCCAAAGCTGTTTTTTTGGCTGTGAGGACTGCCTTGTCTTCACCATCTTTGAGAACCTTTTTCTTGAGGTTTTTAGAGGCAATCTCAAAGAAACTAACATCTCCTTGGTGTGTTTTTTATCCTAAATTTGCTTCTATCATCTAAGTATCTGCTAGTTCCACATCATGCATTGTCTTTCCCTCAAGAGGAATGGTTGTCTCCACAAGGAAATGATCTTCAGCATATCTCTTAGCCTTGCCTACCTCTTTGGTTTCTTTAACTTTGGCTCAAAAACAAAAGAAGAAATGGCTGAAAAATTTATATCATAAGAGGATATAAGTTTCCTCTTACTTGTAACCTAAAACCTAATACATTCTAGTGCATCCTGTTCTTGCTCTTGACTCTTAGAAGGGATTCTCACAAGAGAAGGGTTTGTAGTGATTGGAGGTGGAATAGGAGAATAATGAGTGATATAAAGAGAATAACTAGAGATGGAATATTTTGAGGGTGAGGTGGCAAAGAAATGAGAGATGGAATGGGAGGAGTTTTAGATACAGAAGTAGGGGCGATATCTTTAGGTGTGGAAGATGAAAAAGGTTGAATTGGTGATGAGGACAAGAACTTATGAGAAGAAGCTGGTGGAGAAGTAGGAATGGTCCTAGATTAGGTTGAAGTCAAGTAGAAGACTCTGCACGCTTTTTGGCAATCAACTTGAACTTTTTGATCTTTGGAGCTACATTGGTGTGAAATGAAGATTTAGGTTTTTCCTTTCATTTTTCTTCACTACCTTTGCACCCCTAGCAACTCTTGTATCTATCACTAGGTGTGAAGACGAAGAAAGTGGCACTCTTCCTTGAGAGGGTTGCAATGTATGAGATGAAATTTGACCATTGTCCCTTGTTGCTGTCCTTGAAGCTTTATTGGCAGTTTTTGCTTGTAGAAACATCTTACTTCAATCCATGACTACCTTAGCCTTTTCCTAATTGGAAGCATTCTTCTTGATAGCCCAACTGATTAAGGGCAAAGGTTGTTCTATATTTGATGCCATGAAATGAGGAGACAATCTTCCTAAAAAGTCTTCAAGAGTTCAATCAGCAAGTTGCTTTATAGTCATATGACTATATTCCCTTCTAGCCTCATAGTCATCAATAAAATTATCCCAAAAATATTCTTATTTTTGGTATGTTCCTATATCTACTTTCCAATCATTCAAACATAAAGTCTTTTGGTCATATGCATGCTTTTCATAAAAAGGCTTAAAATTGAATTTAGATATCTCACAACTGATCTATTTTAAATCTAGAGCAACTTTGCATTTCTATATACCAAGTTAGATTGGAAAACGAACTCCCAACTTATGTCCACCCCTGAAAAGGAAATGAACCTTAAAAATCTACTTAGAATACTTGATGATAACAAATTGGTCATTAGATTAATTTGGAAGCATGTAAGGAAAAGAAGCAAAACCAAAAACCTTAATATATGTGAAAGTAGGAAATTAGATGCACTACTCGGCCCACTTTGAAATCACCACTCTAGCATGCTCAAAAGTTTTAATATTCAACTAGTCATCAATCCTTCTCAGTGAGTGCATCAAGAAGTCATCACTGAACCTTTGGTAGTGCTTCAAAGTTTCAAATGCCAACTGTGGTAGGTGCCTATAAACGCAAATGATGTTGTGTGCTCCAATTGTATTCAAACTCAGAAAAGATCATGTCTTGGCCCTAGCATAGTCCAAATAAGATGGCATGTAAAAATCACGGGTTTGCTCAAATTTTGATAATTGATTATATATGCACTCACAAATCAAGATGTCCCAATCAAAATGATCTTGCCCTCATATATTGAACTCATGACGAAAAACATCTATGACTTGAATTTTCTTTACCCTTCTTGCTATGTGACTCAATTGAGGAAAATGATCATGATAGAAAAATCAACTTTGAATTCATTCTTAATGCCTTTTGGATGCATTTTCTAGTCTCTTCAAATCAATGCTTGTCAATGCATTCTTGACATTCAAGGAGTTTTTTATCCCTGACCTTTTCACATTCCTTGAGGTCAATCTCCTAGGTTTCCTCATAAAATGGTAAATTGAAAGCATCCTCTAGCAAGCTTACAAATGACTTGATCACTTACTAAGTGTATTTACCTCTTTTCAAAGTTATAATGTTTGGCACATGTTACACCCCGATTGTATAGCTACTATTGCATAGGGCAATTGATTGTAATGTTTGAATCTTTGAGATAAATAAAACATGTTTTTTTTTTTGTTATCAAAATGAATGTGCTCTATTTAAATGATTGTCTCATTTCATTGATACTTCTATCGATGTTATACTTGATGAATGTTGCATGCATAGTATTAAATTATGAATTTTCTAACTTAAGATGTTTTGTATACTATTGATGTTGTGAACAAGTAACTACCGAGATTGTATGTCTATGGTTGCAAGAACAGGAACCATTCCTCCAGGCGGAGGGGAAATATCACTCGGGAGAGGGGCTTGGTCGGGTAACCGGTAAAGTAAATCAGTTGAGCATACACACACTTCACTAAGGTTTAGAGGAACTGGGTCAGATAGAGTTATCTTCATAATTCATCCTTAGGCTTAGGAGTTTTGGATTACTTCTTTGTGCTTTGTGAGTGGTGCTACTTGTTAACTGACTTACTGTTTTGTGACCTTTGATGTGAAACATGGATTGATATGTGAACATAGGCAGGATGTATATGTGTATATATGTATCGCTCATATGTATGCATCAATAAGTATGACATGGCGATACAGACGTATGATGGGCAATTACTATGCCATACGCATGTGTCGACATGGCATACAAACTGATACATACACATGACTAACACATCTATAAATGTATACGCACTATCTATGATGCTTGTTATAATGCCTTAAATTTACAGTTAAACGTATATATACATGTTTGCACAAACAAGTGTATTGGAAGTATGCTGTTTGGCTCGCAATACATGTTTTTGAATGATTTATTGCAAATATGTATATGCATATTTAAGTGTAAATATATGAATGTTTTTATATATATATTTAATATTATATAAATATATACGTTATTATAATTTTACCAGGAATAAATATATAGATATATATAGTTATATTTAAATATTAAAACATTTAAATATATATATAAATATATTTATTATGGTAAATAAAACTATAATAAAATATATTTAATATAATACATAATATAAATATAACAATTTATTTATATTTTAAATAAATAAGATCTTGGAAAATAAATGAATTTGACTTCTATAGTCACTTGGTAAATAATTTATATAATTACCATGAGAAAGTAAATAAATTCGACTTCTATAGTCTTTTGGAGAAAACCTGTATGAAATATGAGAATGAGAAATAAATAAACGTTTTATTTTTTAAAAAACCATATGAGGTTTATCGAATGTTTGTTAGCTATGAAATAAAGCTAAATGCGAATTTCCTTCACTATGAAATATGCCAAACTTCAAATGTTATGTGCAAAGTTCGAAATTAAAAAAAAACGGAAAACCCGTGGCTGCAGAACCCACGCTAGGAGACTAGGTTGCAGCTTGCCATCTGCCATTCTGGAAACGCGTGAGGAGGTTGGGAGAAAGGCCAAATGGGACGCATTCTGCATTGGACATTTTCCCTGCAAGAGTTTAATCCGTCATTTTTGGGCGCCCAGGCTGAGTACGCCTGTAGGTGTCTTTCATCCGCTTTTTACCATGTGTAAGTTGAAAAGTTCTCCCTGGATAAAGGTCGAATCGTCTATAAATTTGCTAAGTAATATGCTAAATAGCTGCCACTTCATGAATTGATTGGTTCAAATGTAAAAGGTGTCAATTCTCATTGCAAAATGGTAGTAGGCATGAGAATTCAAAACCTATATATAGAGCTCTTCTCCTTGGCATTTTTAACGAATTCACATATTGTCATTTGCTATATCCGAATTTGTTTCCTGAGAGCCACAATCTATTATTGCTATATTCGAATTTGTTTAGAGAGCCACAAATCCCCATTGCCATTCTGTTTCAGCTTTGTGAAATTCATTGCTGCATAAATACATGTACGCATTTGTTGTAGTAACCATTTTGATAGTAATCAACATTACCAATCACCATTGTTCTCAATCATTTTGAGCCTTAGAGAAAAACAGAGGTAATAGTAACTGAGTAAGATATTCAATAAAGAGAGCACCTTTGAGAAAGGGAAAGAGGAATTTAGTTGGAAGCATTCACCTTCAACTTGGTGAAACACAACTGTATACATTGGGAGTTTGAGGAATTGATTACTTCCAGCTGGAAAGAAGCTTATACAAGCATGAGAATTTCTTATTGTATTTTCTTTCTCTTAATATTTGTGCTGAATCTAGGAAATAAACTAGATAAAGGATTGTTTGGTTTTTATTAGAAATTGAATGGCAAGAGGCAAGTGCTTGAATAGAATCATATAGATAATATGTTAATCAATGCATTTACTAAATTACTTCTAAAGAAAGAGTAAAAGGGCATATTTTTGTAACCACATTGTAAATGTGTTAATGATTGCATTGACTTCTAGTGAAAGAGTAAAAGGGTATACTTATGTAACCACACTGGGTGTATTATCTCCGTATATGGAGAATAAGGATTATCTAGTTATCATATACTAGGAATGAAATGAAGATAGTGGTCTAGAAAGGTCTTTTTCGGCTTAAGTTATAGGGACAACTGAGGTAAGCTAAAAGTACTCCTAGGATAAAGATTTCCTGATTAGGAGGAATGGTATAAGACCTTTGTAGACTGTTTTCGTTTCTAAGTAGATTGTTTGAAGGTAGGTTGTCTGAAACAGGATATACCTCCCTTATGTAACTATTTGAAGTAGAATGTGTAATGTCCCCAATTTGGAGGAAGAATGATTTAATTAATTTAATTAATTAAGTTGTCCAAATTAATGTTATTTTCTAAGGATAGCTTAATTGATTATTTTAATTAAAAGTATTAAGTTAATTATTTATAAAGTTATCAAATGAATAAAAATTAAAAGGTGACTTTATATTTAATTAATTTAATAAAGTGATTTAAATTAATATTATATCCCAAAAGTCACTTAAGTGAAATAATATTAAATTAATATTATATCCTAAAAGTCACTTAAGTGAAATAATATTATTTTAATATTATTTTTAGAAGCTTCTTTAAGGGTTGGAGAAAAAGTATAAAAGAAGGGCAAGTTAAGCTTCTATTCATCCAGGAATTGATATTTGCTTGATGTTATTATTTGGTGTAGGAGCCAGCTAGGGTTTCTGCCATTTCCAGCCATTGGGAATGAAAACTCTCATTGGTATGCAATTTTGAGGGTGTGAAATATCATCCGAATTATTGCTAATTGAATGGGCTTCACTTCAGAAGTTCAACTTGTGCTTCATTGTGGAATTTATTTGAGGACAATAGATGAAGTATTATTGTACAATTTCTGAGTAAGGGTTTGATAGTTGCAACAGCTGCTTTATTGTCGCAACCATATTCTTCTTGGTGAACTACAGTTGATGTATTGTGGTTTCCCATTTTGAGGAAGAGATTTAACTTGTACCAAATTTGGTGGTACGATTTGGGGCATTTTAGAAATACATTGAAGTCTGATTTATATGAGCAGAGGTCTGATATCAATTTTCAGTCACATAGAGGAGGTCATTAAGTCCCACGAATTTGCTTATCTTGGCCTTATTTATCATTGATATCATTAGGCATTGGAGCACTTGACTTCTAAGGAGTTGGAGATTAATTTTGGACCTTGAACAGATCTTTAGAGGCTGTTACAAATTTATTTTCTGAGGTCTGCTAAAACAGGGGCGATTTTGGCTAGGGAGCACAAATAAATTCATGGAAATTCATACATACATCTTTGGCACATGGGTATTTGGGGGATCACCTTCTTGAAGCTTGGAAATGATGATGGACGATAGTAATTGAAGGTTACAGCTGTGATATATTTATTTTGAAGGGCTGAAAGTTACAGCAGGGGCGGCTCAGCTTTGGGTCATTACTCTCCACATACAAGGTCTTCATTTATTGATGTATGTTGGCTACTTCATCTCCAACACAAGGCAACTCAACCAGGTTCTTTATGTTGTTTGGTATTCCATTTTATGCATATATGATCATTTGTAATAGGCTGCAATTGATACTCAGAAATTATAAAATTGCATTAAGTATGATGCCAAGAGTCTTGGCCAATTTGTAATCAGCTTTGCATTGAACAAATATTGGCAATCAAGGAGTAATAAGTAGTTTATCAAATTCATGTTACAATTGTGCAATCAAATATCATATTGTAATCAGCTTATGAGTGTACATGCCAATTGTTTGACAAAATGACAACTGGCTGTAGGTGATCATTTTCTTCATGAAATTCATGTACTTGCATTTGAAAGGTCAAAATGAAGTTGCATTTGAAAGGTCAAAATGAAGTTGCATTTGGATCTAACTCGTTGTTTAGACTTCTTAACATTGATTATAAGCAATTAGGATTGCATCTCACATCAATTGGTGCCTATATATCGACTGAGAATGTTCAGATCAGCAAGTTTAAGGTTGCATGCAAAGTGTTTGACAATATTCCTTGGCTGCAAAACCTCAATTTTTACATCTATATCAGCAAGGGATATTATAGTGGTATCAGAGCGGTTTCCTGCCAGCCTGATTGGGTTATTTCAAGATCGAGTTTCAGCTACCAGCATGGCTTTAACAAGTGAAATGGATTTGGAAGACAGAATTTACAGCATAGGGAAGAAATTAGAACAACCATCTCAGCAAACGGAGGTCCTTCTAAGCACTTTGGAGGAGTTAGAAACTTGTTTATGCATAGTTGATCAGTCACATTCTGATGTTATGGAGCTAGCTTTGTCTCCAGCGGTGCATTCTTTGGTTAAGCCCCAACTAATGAGACATCATGATGAGGTGATAAGACTTGCAGCCATCTCTTGCATTAGTGAAATTATGAGGATAACAGCTCCTATTGATCCTTATGACAGCCATATTATGAAAGAGGTACTTCAGAACATGGTGGCAAGCTTCAAAGGTTTGGATGACATCAAGAACCTTTATTTTTCTAAGAGGGTAAAACTACTTGAAGTATTTGCAAAGTTCAGATTTGAAAACATTATGTTGTCCATGGATTGTATTGATGACATTCGTAAGATGTTTCATATATTTTGGAATGTTATTGATGAGGTTCATCCTAGTAGCATGTTTACTTCAATGCATTCCATCATGTTTTCAGTTTTGGCTGAGGAGGATGATGCAATTTCTAAACTCATGATGAATGACTTATTTGCTGTTTGGAAAGGAGGGAAAGAAGTGTCACCCATGGCACATGAACTGTTAAGGAGATTGGTTGATAAGCCTAAGGATCAAGATGCTTTGCCTATGACATACAAATTTATATGATGAGCTTGTTAGGCATGCTGATGTAACTCAAGAGGTTATGAGGATAGCCTTGGGTAATGATCTCTCTACATCATCCTTGCATAAGGCCTCTCAAGAAGTTGCTGCTATAGAGATTAAATCTGATTTTCAGGACAGCGATGATGAAACTTCACATGAGAGCATACAAGACTTTGCAGAAAAAGAATATCGAGCACGAATGGAGGCTTCTTCACATGAGGTTGAAGCTAGAGACACTCCACATGGTCTACACAGTTTGACAACCCAGCTAAAGGTGAGTGAAAATAATATTGTGGCTAGCTCAACTCATCCTGTTATGAGTTGTGAATCTTCTTCTAAGGATGGTAGTATCGGTTGGAGTACACTTGACTACTCTGGTTGTCCTTTGGCGCAGTCAGGAGAGTTTCATATCGATTGCATCACGAGGTGTGCTCATCAGTTTTCCTTCAACCCACAAGTGCAGGATTTGACCATTTCATTGTTGGCACAGAAGGGTAGGTTGAGTAAGAGCTCAGGTTCATTTTGGAATGACATGCTTCAAATTTCAGATGATGAGTCCGATTGGACTTTAGGGGTTACCAGAGTGGCACAACAAAAGTCAGCTAGTGTTGAGTTGGATGCTCTTTCAATTCTTTCTTGGGATCCAAGTAGAGATAATTTTCAGAGTTGGGATCCAGGAGTTTATTTGTTGGACAGTTGGTTTCACGAATCGACAAGGGATGATAGTGTCAGGAGTCTTAGCTGTATACAGGGATTGTTGGTTGGAGTTCTTCTCAGGATTATTTGGGATCCAGGTGGTTGGCTTAGTTGGTTTGATTTTCAGATATCAAATGTCAAGGCAGTTGAGATTGCTTGGGGTCAAGCAATTTTAGGAGGGGCGGACTGTAATGTCCCCAATTTGGAGGAAGAATGATTTAATTAATTTAATTAATTAAGTTGTCCAAATTAATGTTATTTTCTAAGGATAGCTTAATTGATTATTTTAATTAAAAGTATTAAGTTAATTATTTATAAAGTTATCAAATGAATAAAAATTAAAAGGTGACTTTATATTTAATTAATTTAATAAAGTGATTTAAATTAATATTATATCCTAAAAGTCACTTAAGTGAAATAATATTAAATTAATATTATATCCTAAAAGTCACTTAAGTGAAATAATATTAAATTAATATTATATCCTAAAAGTCACTTAAGTGAAATAATATTATTTTAATATTATTTCTAGAAGCTTCTTGAAGGGTTGGAGAAAAAGTATAAAAGAAGGGCAAGTTAAGCTTCTATTCATCCAGGAATTGATATTTGCTTGATGTTATTATTTGGTGTAGGAGCCAGCTAGGGTTTCTGCCATTTCCAGCCATTAGGAACGAAAACTCTCATTGGTATGCAATTTTGAGGGTGTGAAATATCATCCGAATTATTGCTAATTGAATGGGCTTCACTTCAAAAGTTCAACTTGTGCTTCATTGTGGAATTTATTTGAGTACAATAGTTGAAGTATTATTGTACAATTTTTGAGTAAGGGTTTGATAGTTGCAACAGCTGCTTTATTGTCGCAACCATATTCTTCTTGGTGAACTACAGTTGATGTATTGTGGTTTCCCATTTTGAGGAAGAGATTTAACTTGTACCAAATTTGGTGGTACGATTTGGGGCATTTTAGAAATACATTGAAGTCTGATTTATATGAGCAGAGGTCTGATATCAATTTTCAGTCACATAGAGGAGGTCATTAAGTCCCACGAATTTGCTTATCTTGGCCTTATTTATCATTGATATCATTAGGCATTGGAGCACTTGACTTCTAAGGAGTTGGAGATTAATTTTGGAGCTTGAACAGATCTTTAAAGGCTGTTACAAATTTATTTTCTGAGGTCTGCTAAAACAGGGGCGATTTTGGCTAGGGAGCACAAATAAATTCATGGAAATTCATACATACATCTTTGGCACATGGGTATTTGGGGGATCACCTTCTTGAAGCTTGGCAATGATGATGGACGATAGTAATTGAAGGTTACAGCTGTGATATATTTATTTTGAAGGGCTGAAAGTTACAGCAGGGGCAGCTCAACTTTGGGTCATTACTCTCCACATACAAGGTCTTCATTTATTGATGCATGCTAGCTACTTCATCTCCAACACAAGGCAACTCAACCAGGTTCTTTATGTTTTTTGGTATTCCATTTTATGCATATATGATCATTTGTAATAGGCTGCAATTGATACTCAGAAATTATAAAATTGCATAAGTATGATGCCAAGAGTCTTGGCCAATTTGTAATCAGCTTTGCATTGAACAAATATTGGCAATCAAGGAGTGATAAGTAGTTTATCAAATTCATGTTACAATTGTGCAATCAAATATCATATTGTAATCAGCTTATGAGTGTACATGCCAATTGTTTGACAAAATGACAACTGGCTGTAGGTGATCATTTTCTTCATGAAATTCATGTACTTGCATTTGAAAGGTCAAAATGAAGTTGCATTTGGATCTAACTCGTTGTTTAGACTTCTTAGCATTGATTATAAGCAATTAGGATTGCATCTCACATCAATTGGTGCCTATATATCAACTGAGAAAGTTCAGATCAGCAAGTTTAAGGTTGCATGCAAAGTGTTTGACAATATTCCTTGGCTGCAAAACCTCAATTTTTACATCTATATCAGCAAGGGATATTACAAAATGTTTAAAGTTAGGTAATCTGAAACAGGATATACCGATCTTGTGTAAATTTCTTAGAAGAATGTTGTAGGTTAGTCTAGGGATAAAAGATTATCCAAAAGTAAAGGACGATACCTACGCGTAGTGTAAGATAGCCTTAAGTCAAATCGGCCCTGAGTAGTGTATATGATAGATGACCTTCATTCGAAGTACTAAATGAGAATACTTTGGCCAAAGTAGTGGAAGGTACGACATCCGCTTAGATGTGAGATAGTTGAGACTACATTGTCAGTTCATTGTGATCCATCATGCTAGTTCGGGATTGTGAAATAGCAAGTTCTAGATGTATAGGACACAACACTATGCTCAGTTGGGTTGTCGCAGCCGGTTACTTTACCAATCTCTTCGTTCGAAGGGAGGGCCATCTATCGAATGATTGATGTGCAAGGGACTGCATTAACAGTCTGTGGTTGGCAGAAAAGCGCCTGAGTGATGTTTCTCCTCCACAACAGGCGATAGATACACCAAGATTTGAAAGGAAGAGAACCTGGACCATCTTACTACTATTTGTGCAAAAGCTTACGAGCTATGTATGTAATTGTTTTACTTTTGTACTTTGATTTATATTTGCAATGAAAATGGAATTCATGTGGAAATATATATTGTAACTTGCAAGTATTTATCAATAAAGAAAGGAAGAATTTTATTGTAATGTCTTTGTTACTTGTTACTTTTATATGTTTGAAGTGAAATGTTGGAAAAAATTTAATTACCCAAGGATGGGGTTGTTACAACACATGTGAAGGAGCATTCTTGGCTTTGGGTAGAGACAAGAAAGGAATCCGCTTCAATGAGATTGCTATCCCAAAGCCCTTTTGCTATTTTCTTCCCTTTTTTTATATTTTCATACAAATCCAACTCTTGCACATTGACATGCCCTAGGTCAATATGTTTGATTTTTGGATATTTAGGTTACAACACTAAATATACAATAACCCCACCAGTCTATGTTATTTCAAACTTGAAACATTTCTCATTTTTAACTCTGGCATTTTGTCAAACAATTTGCAAGAAGCCAAATAGGGAGTACTCTGAGATACAAACACTTAGAACTGCTGCAACTATTAGTCTATGTCTCAAACTTACTATAAAATCACACCATTGACCAAAAGTTTCATATGGGCATTTTGTCAAATAGTTGGCATTCTATTGGTCTATGTTAGTTTTCAACTTATCTTGAATTGATATTGCAGATAATCAGCATAACATTAATTTCTAAATCACACAAATTATATCAGCTTCATTGATACCAGAATATTGCATAAAATAATCACTATAAATTTCTTTATAGTTTTGGGTATTGCTGTTACAAAATTGCATTCACAGAATTTACCAACAGCAGAAACATAACCAACAGAAATTCAATATTAAATTACCAAATGCCGACATGGACCTTTGACAATTCCAAACACCAACCAAACTTCACTTTGGCCCCTCCTTATGGTAGTACGACACCCATTGCTCATGTACGGCAGCTCATAGAAGTTGTACAACAGATTCAAATGAATATGCTTAGTCCTTAAAAGACTTCAATTCCCATTGGAAAATCAGCGGCTGAGGAAGCCTTGGTTTGTCAAGGCTGCGTTGAATATTAAATGGCACTAAACTTCCCTTTTCAGCATGTACGGCCTCCTTGCTGACTTCATTGACTCCTTTGTGGCTGTGTTGGGATTTGGAGCTATATTAGGATTATTAGAGGCTGCATTGGCATATGAAAGGCTTCCTAGCCTTTAAATATTGTCCTCAACCCTTCTGGCTGTATCAAAACAATCAATTGGTATGGCTGGAAGATATACTCAGCTATTAGATAAATAATATTTAAATCTCTTCTATTTTGGAATCTTCTCAAGTATGATATCCATAAATCGCCTGTAACCACTCAATAGATAATTCCTTATTCCAAATCGAAGAATAATAATTTATCGTTTTCTTGCAAACCTCCGATAAATAATAAAAACTTCAATTGTTTATATTCCTGCGCGAAACCTGTGTGATTCCACCTACAATTAGCTAGGGAAGATATCTCACCACTGAAACTAATTTCCCGTAGGTTGTTTGTCCTAGGGTTTTGCTCCAGCAAGAAGCCCAAATCCACCATAGAGAAAATAAAATAAGCATGAATGAAATGAGACCTTTCAACCCTTTTTATAATCTTCTTAGAACTTTTGCGAAAATTATAAATTAATATACTATAATTAAATAAATCTTTTTGCTCCGTAAAGTGACCCTTCTTCATATTTAATATTTTCGGCACTTTACTCACTTTTACAACCACATTAAAAATAACTAATTTAAGTCGTCTCTTAATTTATGCTTTTTTGACAACTTACAATTAATTATTTCCCGCACAACCAATTGAAACTATGAAAAATGCTAAAATAGTCCAAAAGTAAAATTTGAAGGTGCCAATATACTTAGGAGCTCATCGAAGATCCGACTTACTAATAATAGACACTTTCAAAAAATAACATTTTCTTCCAAGATGTTTGGACAGCACCTGGCATGTCAAAACTGCTCCCAGAAAGCATCAACAAACTCAACAAAAAACCTAGAGCTCAACACCAATAGCTAAAATCCATTATGAAAAGGATGGCGCTCACCGAAAAAGCTAGAGCTAACTATGATGTTGGAGTGACCAAAAATGGGGACATTACAAAAAGAGAATCTACAATCTAAAAATATTATCACATGATGGAAACCCTAAGTGTAAAATATATTTAACCTTGGTGACCTAATTCCATGAAAAATACACACACTTTGCCAATTTTTGTGCAAAACCCTAGTTGTTTTCAGTCAAATCTGCAACCTTGAATATTTTTGAAACTCTAGAACATATAAAAGGATTGTTCTTTTGTGTTTGCAAATGATGAATGGTAACCAAATTAATTAATATAAATAAAAAACAAAACTTAAAATTTAATTGCTTTCATAATTCATTGTCAATGTGCATATGATATAAAACTAAAAAAATGTAATACAACGAAATGCCCAAAGGCTGCAAGTTTGAACTACAAATGTCAAAATGATAGTCACAAAAACATAGTGATAGAAAGCATGAGGGTGCCCCTAATTGGCATCTTCCAACACTACATCAAAATCAAAGTCTGATCTAAGTCACTGCCACTGAAAGACTATCTCATCTAATGGAACTCCAGCCAATCCCTCTTGTGTCTCCTCCTTCCTCATCAATTTGGGTGGCGTCTTCTATATCAACATCCCACTATAAAGCAAGAGTTTGCCAATACTTTGAAGTTTGATGATCTTAGAGTTGCAAAGCTCTATGCACAACCACCAACTTCTCTACTTGTCTAGAGTTCAACCTATTCATCTTGATAGAGTGAATGAAGTTGTATGTGGACCAATTACTCTCTACAACAAAGGAACTGACAACCTGTGAAAGGAGGTGAATAATGAGCATCATCAACTCTAGTGTATCCTTGTTGTGCCATGTCCACCATCCAATAGGATCATTTTGAGCTAATATAGCTCTATCTATCTTCATCTTTGGTTTGTTGAATGTTGGACCACGAAGTTTGGTAAAGGCAAGCCATTGTGTGTGAAGTATACTCGACTCCTCAATTGAATACATCTTTCAAAGGGCCTTCATTAACCTTTCTTTCACCTCTTCATCATCACAAGGAGGCTATCTACCAACCTTTGGTGCATACCATTTGGAATTTAGAGCAAAGATATGAAGTAGGGTGTTCACAGTGTTCCACCACTACATCACAACGAACTTAATATGTTACTCATATAATCCCAAATCAAGATCCTTGTTACAAATTGCTTGCTTCATTTTCCCAAGCATGATGTTAGATGTCTCATAAATCTCTCCAAGACTAGGAGAGTCTGTATCAACATATCTAATGACATCTACAACAAGTGAGATGAAGGAGTAAATATATCTGCAAACAAAAATTTCAAAAAAGACAAGATAGAAAATTAGAATTAGAAATTTAACAATAAAATCAGCAATAAAATTATCCATTTATTAATACAATGAACAAGTTATTAAAAATTAGCAATTTCTTATCTCATAGTGGACCACCAATCATCATTAAGGATTTTTTGTTTAACACTTTCTTTTTGCAATGTTTACAGTAGACCATCTACTCCACTTTCAATTAACCATCAACTATGAGCCTCTTGCACCTCAAGCATCCTCTATAACAAAATGAAATAACTGGCATACCTCGTCACCACAAGTTTGAGGAATTCCTTCTTTGAAAATGCCCTAAAGAGAGCAAGTGAAATGTGGTGGTTGCAAGGAACATTTGAATATCTCTAGTTTTTGCCACCACTTGCTGCACCTAATCTATCTTCCCTATGTCTTTCAATGTGTTGTTCAACACATGAACACAACATGGGGTCCAAAAGATATATTTGTAAGCACCTTCCACTATCATGCCAACTAATTTGCACACATGTGCTGAATCAGTGACCATGTGTACAACTTTTGAGGCCCGAACTTCCGCTATGGCATCTCTCAAAATATGAAATTGAAAGTCTATATCCTTGCACTTCCCAGAATAATCAATAGCTCTAAGAAAATAAGAGCTAGCTGAATGTGTGACTAAGATGCCGATGAGTAGCCAATATTTAATGTCTGTCCACCAATCCATGACAATAGAGCAACCCACCCTAATTCAACTCTATCTCATGTCCTCCATCACCAAACTTACCTTGGAATATTCTTTGTCAAGAAGAGTAGTGTGTAGTTTATGTTCTCTAGAGGGGATGAATGAGGGACCAACATAAGCTACATATTTGAACACTTGTTTGAAGTAAGGAGAATGCGCTACATGGAACAAGATGGCATGGGCATAGATAATTTTGGTGATGGAAGACTCTGCCACATCTTGTGCTTGCATATTAAACAAACCTACAACTGCCCTTGCCTTCTCATTAGCAATAGTCTTTATCTTTCCTCTTGTAGAAACACTACTACCACTACCACTACCAACCATAGAGGGTATATGCATAGTTAATTGTGCGGATTGTGTTGGCATTGGCACACTTGCAAACCTTGATTGTGCCTCCATATGCAATCTATGAACCTCTACCTTCTCATCCTCCTTTATCTCTTGACACACTTTTACCCCTTGTCCTATAAAGCTTAATAGATGACAATATACTCTTGTGTAGCTCCCTCTAAAGTTTGTTTTGCAAATGTGACAACCACTCTAGTATCCCCTGAATTTTTCCTTTTATCTTTGTGACACCCACATAGAAATAACAATTAAATGCCTCATATTGGTGACTGAAAGGGCTGATTGCAGGTCTGTAGATGAGCTGGAAGCATGCTGTTACAGTCTAGTAGCAAACAACTCAGAAACTCCACCAATTTCCCTCCAACACACCCCACAGGAGTGCTTATCAAATCAACCTACTTAGAATAGCTTCAAACCACTACTCAACTCGCAAAGAGTGTGCCAATATCAGTCAGGAAATGCAAATCAGAATTTGCAGGTCTGAAATCTCTAGTGCAGCAGGGAATATTGAGTTGTATGACCCTATTATAGACTCCAAATCTTCAAAGTGCAACCCCCAAAAAGGTATCAATGATCTCCAATGGACAAACACCTCCAAATAGCAATAGTTGACAACTTACAGGCCCGAAATAATATTTTTGTCATGCACAGTCATTATGTTCGGCGCTAGAAACAGGGGTAGCAAACATTAAATTAATCAAATCTCCTCAAGCCCTCATTGGTCCCACACCAAATGGCCTAAAAATGAAAGCAAGGATCAAATCACCACCATAAGGAATGACAAAGACCCCAAATACTAAGTTCTTGAATAGAAAATGCTCAAGCCTCCATAAGTAGTACAGCCTATACCTGATGTACAGCCAGCAACAATCTTGCTTGTTGTTCACCCCCAACAAGGTGGTTTGCAATGTCAACACTACGGCGTCTAAAAGTTAACACAAATGCCAATCAAAACGCTTAATACCTACAAGGAGTTGGTGCTTCTAGGAAAGAATGTACAACTTTGTGGGATGGTACTTCTTGTTCTTGAAAAGTTGTACGGCCTAGTAAACCCTTGGTACGGCCACCCTTGGAAACTCTCCAATTCCCTCCTCGGAATGTGCCATGGAATAATATTTTTCTTGGCGCTAACAATAATAGGGAATAATAAAATAAAACCCTTTACCTATCAAAAGATGTATGGCCAATAATGGTCATTCCAATCACCCAACAAGAATCTCAAACGACTTAGCAACAATCACTGAATCCACACTCCATAACCAACAACATCAAAACACTTCAAATATCTTCATTCCAAACCCCAAAAACTGCAACTTTGTTCTGTTGTACCCATAATAAATTTTTTGCTTCATTAAGGCATTTTGTTTAAAATAGTCAAAATCTCAAAATTGTCTAAAGTTGGAAATTTGGAAAAGTGGAAATTTGCATGTCATGCATGGGGGTCAAAAACTCAAAAATTTCAAAATCTGATAATTTGGGTCTTTTCAGAATGAACTTATATACAAAACCCAGATTTCAGTTTTTCAGTTTTAGGTTTTCCTAAATTCTAGGGTTTCTTTTCCTTAAATTTAGGGTTTTTTGGATTTGTTGTGAAACGGATGCCGATAAAGTTACTTTTTCATAAAACCCTAAAAAATAGGGGAAAAACCTAAAAATAGCCCAAACCCCTAAAAAATAGGATCTTGTAAGAAATGACTGAAAATTATTTTCATTGGCTTATTGCACTTCACGATCACAATGGCAAAGTCAAAATCAAGAAAATGTCAGTTTAAGGTTGGTTTGTAGTTTTCACTTTTTTAGGAGAAAAGTTAGGACCTCTGAGGTCGTCAATGGCAGATGGCCAGATACCAGGTTTTGAAATCTAAGCTTAAAACGCTCCAAAATCCTCGAACTGATTGTCAAAAGTAAAGTCCTCAAATGGATTTCTCTGACTACCAAGCCTCCTGCATGAATAATACCTATTATATCTACCCTGATAAGGCTGCATATGTATATTTAACCCTCCAGGCTGGGAAGATTACAGCTCTAATACCACTGTGAAGAGGCCAACTGGCTCCAAGTCGATCCCTATTGTTTACTGCTTGTTTTTGTGTTTTTGAAGGTTTTTAGAAGAATTTTTAGATAGAAGTAGAAGGTGCGCCAAACATAATTTGTTGCCAAAACTTAAATTAAAACTAAAATAAGGAAACTACCATCATATTAAGTAATATTCAACCACTACAGATAGATTATGCACAACAGACATACCCAAAAACCTCCAAATTAATTAAATAAGGCAGATCTGGACATGGCAGGCAAAAATGGCTGAAACTGTGAAAAATCAACCCCTGGCCTCTGGATTTGTTTTCTCCTACACAGAAACTGGAGACAAGTTGCTGAGAAGGTAGGACGCCAATGATGAAGACAAGAAACTGGCTGAAAGAGAGGCGTTTTTGCCTCTAGCTTCACACGCCCTTCCTTGGTGAACATGCCTTGTGAAGGGACATGGTACGGCCTTCACATGAGATGTACGCCTTCAACCTCTGCTGTAGTCTGGAGCTAGCTGGAAGGTGAGAATGGTGACCCAAGTACAAAGCCCTTCCTTGTTATTGAAAATTGGTAAAAATATGCATAGATAATCTCTGATGAAGCACAAATGAACACCATATGAAGCTCCCACAGTAGCAATCATTCAACTGGTATCTCACAGTCTCATAATCACAGATCCATGAAGAATTATCGCTCTCCAATGAAGAATATCCTGAAACCCTTGTCCTCAGACAAAAACCACAGAGAAGATATTAAGATGCAATGTCAAATATTCAAGAAGTGAGGTCGACTTCCATCCTTTTCCCTTATATCTCCTAAAAAGCACGACTTTCCATGAAAACCCTAACTTTGCCATTTAAAATACATTAAAATGTATTTAAGTTATAATCAATAATCAATTAAATAACTTGGGTGTGCTTTTTCACTTAAGTGATTTAATTTATCACTTTATTAAATATTTAAGTGGCATTTCATTTTATAAAGTCAATTTGACTTTATAATAAACCAATAAGTTAAATAATTAACTTAACCACATAAATATTCATAACTCCCTCCAAACTCAATATTTCTCGGTGCCGTCAAAAGCTAGCGAACACTAAACTAAAAACGCCTGTACTGAAACCAATACTGAAGTGAAGGAGTGGGAATGGCAATACCCACCAAAATGATCACTAGCCCTCTAACCAGATCCTGTCAGCCCACGAGGGTCCAAGAATAGGCTAACTCAACTGCTCCTGAAAACTGACTAGAGTGGGGACATTACAGCCCGCCCTCCCCGAATTCGCTTGTCCTCAAGCAAACTCAAATCTGGATGCTGTAGAATACTGTCACCCTCCCAAGTAGTAGCATCCTCTGCCGGTAGATCTTTCCACTTAACCAGATATTCCCTGATAACCTGCCCCTGTAGAGGACGCTCTCTGAACTCCAGAATGGCCTCAGGTACCAATATCAACTTCCCCTCATCATCCAGGGGTGGCAGTTCTGCAAAAGGAACTATATGTTGTCCCAACACCTTTTTGAGGCGTGACACATGGAACACATTATGCACCCTACTGTCTGCCGGTAAATCAAACTCATAAGCCACCTCGCCAACTCGCCTAACAATGGTGAATGGCCTGTAGTAGCGTGGCTTGAGTTTCTCTACGCCCCTCTTCCTAAGAGTGGATTGCTTGTAGGGTTGTAGCATCAGATACACCAAATCACCGATCTCAAACGATCACTCAACCCTCCTCTGATCAGCATACAGCTTTTGCTGATTCTGAGCCCTTTGAATGTTCTCTCGAAGGGATCTCATAATATCCTAGTTCTCCTGTAATAGATCACTAGCACTTGACACTTTGCAATCGCTCAACAGCAAATCAATGAAACTCGAAGCATCATAGGCATATAATGCTCGGAAAGGTGACATCTGGATAGACATGTGGTGAGTGGAATTGTAGCAGTACTCACAAAGATGTAACCACTTCACCTAAGCCTTATGCTGCCTTGAAACATAATTCCATAGGTATCCCTCCACCCATTTATTGACGATCTCAGACTGCCCATCTGTCTAGGGGTGGTAGCTAGTGCTCGGAGTAAGTTCAATCCCGCAAAGTCTAATTCCATAGGTATCCCTCCACCCATTTATTGACGATCTCAGACTGCCCATCTGTCTAGGGGTGGTAGCTAGTGCTCGGAGTAAGTTCAATCCCGCAAAGTCTGAATAACTCCTGCCAGAAGTGACCCATGAACCTACTATCTCTGTCACTGACAATACTCTGAGGTAACCCATGCAACTTGAATACCTCACGAAAGAACAAATCTACCACCTGTGTAGCTGAGTACGTAGTGGTGATCGGGAAAAAGTGTGCATACTTAGTTAGTCGATCAACTACCACAAAAATGTTGTCCCTTCCCTGATCTTTCGGCAAGCCCATAATGAAGTCCATTGACAAGCCTTCCCACTTCCTCTCAGGAATAGGAAGCGGATGAAGTAACCCAGCAAGGTAAGTATGCTCTTGCTTGTTCTGTTGAAAAACAAATCACTCCCTGACATACTGAAGAACATCTGATATGAGACCCTTCCACGTAAATCTCACCCGTACCTGCACGTAGGTCTTAAAGTACCCGGGATGACCAGCCATTGGTGTATCATGAAGAGTCCTCAATACCTTGTTCTTCACCTCTGAACTTGGGACTAAAAATATTCTCCCTTTGTAAATGATAAGATCATTCACAAGAGAGTACTTGTTGTCTTGTATGGTCCCCTCAATAATGCCAGAAGCCCACGGATTCTTGGCATACTCTGCTACGATCATGTGACTCCAATCCTCTGAAATCACTACCATGAAGCTCAAATGTGGACGGCGAGATAAGGTGTCAGCAACTACGTTTTGTGTCCCTTTGACATAGGAGATGTCAAAATCATATGACTGAAGTTTGCTAACCCACTTCTGTTGTCTCTCATTCAGATCTCGCTATCCAAGGAAATGCTTCAAGCTATTGTGATCAGTTTTTACACAAAACTTGTTGCCAACTAAGTATTGCCTGAACTTGGCCATTGCATTCATGATGGCCAACATTTTCTTATCATAAATGCTGAAGCTCCTCTCAGGACCAATACCTTCTCCACTAGCGTCACAATGAAGCTCAAAAGGTTTGGTGAAGTCTGGCAAAGTTAGAACTGGGCATGTTGTCATCAAATGTTTGAACTTCTCGAAACACTCTTGTGCTTGAGGTGTCCAAACAAATGCTCCCTTCTTTGTCAAATCCGTAAGTGGTGCAGCATGCCGTGAGAACCCACTAACAAACCGACAATAGAAGGCACATAATCCCACAAATCCCCTGAGTTGTGTCAAAGTCTCGGGAGTAGGCCAATCAATGATGGCACGAACCTTATCCAGATCCATGCGAACTCCCTCTACGCTGATGATATGACCCAAGTACAAAAGTTTTGCCATGCCCAATACACACTTGGACTCCTTAGCGTACAAGGACTCCCTGTCAGGTATACCCAACACAGTATCCAGGTGAACCAAGTGCTCCTCCCAAGATCTGTTGTAAACCAATATGTCATCAAAGAAAACAAGGACAAATTTCCTCAACTGAGGATTGAAGACCTTGTTCATGGTGGACTAGAAGGTAGTTGGTGCGTTGGTTAAACCAAAGTGCATAACCAAGAAGTCATAATGTCCACAATGACAATTGAAAGCAACCTTCTCTATATCTTGTTCTCTGACCTTGATCTGATGGTACCCTATCCTCAAGTCAATCTTTGAGAAATAGCAAGCTCCATGTAGCTCATCTATCAACTCGTCGATGCGAGGGATGGGATACCTGTTCTTGATTGTCTGCTTGTTCAACATGCGGTAATCAATGCACATTCTAAGAGTCCCATCTTTCTTCTTCACCAAAACAACTGATGAAGCGAAAGGAGACTTACTCGGCCTTATGTGACCCATTGCAAGCAATTCTTTGATGGTCTTTTCAATTTCATCCTTCAATCGCTTCCGGTGTCGGTAAGGAGTAATCATGATGGGCTTAGTGCCCTCTTAACTCGATGATGTGCTCAATGCCCCTG
The DNA here is from genome assembly GCA_007115665.2 of Sequoiadendron giganteum. NCBI lineage: Eukaryota > Viridiplantae > Streptophyta > Pinopsida > Cupressales > Cupressaceae > Sequoiadendron > Sequoiadendron giganteum. The sequence continues at coordinate 370,185,084 of CM021108.1, read as the reverse complement.
TCAGTAGGTCTACCATGAGATATATCACTGAATACCTTCGTATGTTTGGCTCTGAATTCCTGAATATCTGGATGGTAAGGTGTTTTATGCTGCTCTTCATAAGAAGGCATCAACTTGCACTCTGCTGCCCACTCTACCATGTCATTCCGAATTAACCTCTCCATTCTTCTGAGAGTTATAACTTTCAAGTTGCTGTCCTTGATAGCTTTGAGTACGTGATTAGTTCCCTCAACCTTGAATTTCATCTCCATCTCTCTAAGGTTGAATGTAAACTCACTGATTGCATGAAGCCACTTCATGCCAAGAACTACATCGGTGTCTCCCATGGTAACCACATAAAAATTTGCCTTAAACTCGTAGTTATTGAGTTTCATGGGTAGATCCGGAATCATTCTCTCACACTTGAGAGTATATCCATCAGCAACTTTCACTTTAATACCTTCAAACTCTTGTGTTTGAATTCCTCGTTTCTCAACCAATCGTGCTTCTATAAAATTATGTGTTGCACATGTGTCAAGTAGGGAGATGACTCTTTGGCCAGCCAAGAGTCCACGCAAATGAAAGGAGCCTTCCCTTTGCATACTAGACATGTGAGTTTCCTGTAGCTCATGTTCCACTTCATTTTCCAATGTTTTTTTTGAGTTTTCATCCTCTGAACCCTCTTGATCAGCTTGCTGGTCAGAAAAATCAGTCATAAAATCTTCCTCATAAAACTATTCCAATTGCCTATTTTGACCTTTAGGCTTGAGAGGACAGTCATGGTTTATGTCATAAGGCCCTTTGCAATAAAAGAAAAGCTTCCTTCTTCGTAAATCATTGATAGTTTCAAGATCTAAAGGAGCTGCAAATTTTTTTCGTTTAATCAATTTTTTTTGTTTTCTTTAGATCAGGTTTGCTGTCCCTATTAGATGAGGATGGATTTGTGTTGAACTTACTCCGTGGAGTTGTAAGTTCCATGCTACGAGCTTTCCTCATAGCCTCCTGCAAAGTAGGGTGATTGAAAGCCTTGATCCAACCCTTCATAGGCTCATAAAGCCCCTCAACAAAAAGTATAACCAGCCTTCTCTCTAAAATCCCTGTTACCATAACCGAGATCCTCTAAAATTCTCCAATATATGATTCCAAGCTGCCTATCTGTTTTAGCTGTTTTAAGTCTCTGAAATACAGTTCGGGATCTTTCTTGTCAAATCTTTCAACCAATCTATCTGTGAACTCCTGATAAGAAGTAATATGGTCATGTTATAGGGTAATCATACCATGGTGCCACCAGTCATGGGCTACACCATCTAAATGTAAGGCTAAGAACTTTATGGCATCATCCTCTTCCATAGGACGTAAAGTCAGGAAGGTGCCAAGCTTGCTAATCCAACCTCTAGCTGTGACTCTACTGCTGCCATCGGAGGTAGGAAGTGAGTTTGTTTGTTGCCTGTCTCAGATCATTGTTTTTGTTAACCCTGGGCCTCCTGTCAACTCGGTTCCTGCCATGTTCTCTCTTCTGGCTCATAAACCTGTCAAAGTTAAGGTGATCCTTAACTCTCTAGGGTAAAGCCTCCCATTCATCATGTGGTGTCATGATGTTGTCTGTGAATACCATGTCACCTTCTCCCTCCTCCATGTTGCCATCCTCTGGATCCTCCCTGGCAAAGATAGAACGTGTGGGTCTCTCATAGGTGCATGTAGGGGTGACTCTCTGGTGTGGATTTCCATCAACACTGCCATCTCCTTCATGTTCCTAATTTGGCCTCTTGTGAACAGTCAAATGTTGTTCGGTGGTACTAAGCTACTGAAGTACATTCGCCACTTGTTCCTGTCCAGCTACAAGCCCTCTCAATATGTCTTTGGCTTCTCTGTCTTCATTCCCAACGCGATCTTGGGGTTGTTCAATCTCATCTCTGTCACCCATGTTTTCAAATGGAATATCCTCGAACTGATTGTCAAAAGTAAAGTCCTCAAATGGATTTTTCTGACTACCAAGCCTCCTGCATGAATAATACCTATTATATCTACCCTGATAAGGCTGCATATGTATATTTAACCCTCCAGGCTGGGAAGATTACAGCTCTAACCACTGTGAAGAGCCCAACTGGCTCCAAGTCAATCCCTATTGTTTACTGCTTGTTTTTGTGTTTTTGAAGGTTTTTAGAAGAATTTTTAGACAGAAGTAGAAGGTGTGCCAAACATAATTTGTTGCCAAAACTTAAATTAAAACTAAAATAAGGAAACTACCATCATATTAAGTAATATTCAACCACTACAGATAGATTATGCACAACAGACATACCCAAAAACCTCCAAATTAATTAAATAAGGCAGATCTGGACATGGCAGGCAAAAATGGCTGAAACTGTGAAAAATCAACCCCTGGCCTCTGGATTTGTTTTCTCCTACACAGAAACTGGAGACAAGTTGCTGAGAAGGTAGGACGCCAATGATGAAGACAAGAAACTGGCTGAAAGAGAGGCGTTTTTGCCTCTAGCTTCACACGCCCTTCCTTGGTGAACATGCCTTGTGAAGGGACATGGTACGGCCTTCACATGAGATGTACGCCTTCAACCTCTGCTGTAGTCTGGAGCTAGCTGGAAGGTGAGAATGGCGACCCAAGTACAAAGCCCTTCCTTGTTATTGAAAATTGGTAAAAATATGCATAGATAATCTCTGATGAAGCACAAATGAACACCATATGAAGCTCCCACAGTAGCAATCATTCAACTGGTATCTCACAGTCTCATAATCACAGATCCATGAAGAATTATCGCTCTCCAATGAAGAATATCCTAAAACCCTTGTCCTCAGACAAAAACCACAGAGAAGATATTAAGATGCAATGTCAAATATTCAAGAAGTGAGGTCGACTTCCATCCTTTTCCCTTATATCTCCTAAAAAGCACGACTTTCCATGAAAAACCTAACTTTGCTATTTAAAATACATTAAAATGTATTTAAGTTATAATCAATAGTCAATTAAATAACTTGGGTGTGCTTTTTCACTTAAGTGATTTAATTTATCACTTTATAAAATATTTAAGTGGCATTTCATTCTATAAAGTCATTTTGACTTTATAATAAACCTATGTTACACCGGCGTTGGGGACAGGGGGACATCGGAACGGGAGGACAAGTATCCGGGACAGGGGGACCTAGGGGCCTCAATTTGGGGACGGCGGGGGGACGAGGGGTAGGGGGGCGGTGGCTCTATATACTATATACTATACATATGGTACTTAAAATGCTAGTTATGAAAAGATGTATAACAATATTTATATACTTGAACATTAACAATGAAGTGAATGAACCATTGAACATTGAAGTTTTCAAATTTGAAATTAGAATACTCAATACTACAATGTAACAATTGTCGAATCAGCAAATGGAAGATTTCTATTATATCATATATGATATCAAAAATTTGAAAAATCTGATCATAAAGATGATTACAATGAGTAGCATGATATGAATATCAAAACAAGTACAAACTACAAAGTCAAAATGCCAAAATGTAGTGAAGCAGGCGGAGGCCTCTAATCATCCCTCGGGAGGTCGGCAAACTCCTCATCACTGGAACCACTGGACTCCCCAAGGTCAAGATATACCAAAGGAACACCAACCAGCCCTAAATCTAAAGCATCCTCATCCTCATCAATTTGTGATGGCTCCTCTGACTCTACATCCCATCGTGTTGCTGGGATTTCCTTGTACACTCGTGTCCTGCGGTCAGTGATACACAAGGCACTATGTACAACCACTAGCTTCTCTTCTCTCCTAGAGGTAAGTCTATTTCTCTTAAGAGAGTGGATGAATCTATAAGTAGACCAGTTCCTCTCAGAAGCTGAAGAACTAGAAACCTGAGACAGCAAACGAATGGCTAGTGTGGTAGTCAATGATTTCGGTCCATGACAAGTCCACCACAAAATCGGATCCTCCTATGCCATAGTTCTTATATCCGCCTTTGTCGCGGCCTTGTAACCCCTAAGAGTAGCAAATTTTGTCCACTCAGTGCGAATGTTGCCAGCATCTTCAGCATCATACATCCTATCAATGCACTTGAAGAACCCTTCCTTCACCTCATCATCCTGAATCGGTGTAACTCTACCAGGCCTAGGCATGTACCACTTCGGATTCAATGCATAAGCAGCCATGTGTAAGGGAGTGTTTAGGCTGTCCCATCTGCACTGAATAATAGGTTGAATGTAAACATTGTAGAATGCTAGAGTGGGGTCCTTCTCTCGCACAACTACCCTCATCTGGCCAAGCATCGAATTAATGCACTCATACACCTCTCCAAGGTTAGGTGCACCCCCATCCCCATATCTGATGACTTGGACAACTAGTTCAATGATGGCAACAATATATTTTGCATCATTCCAAAATCCATCACTCTTCACTATCTCCTTCACCCTCTTCCCCTGCTCTGTCCTGGCCCCATCCCATCGATTCCATTCTTGCGTCATAACCATGAATTGCAGTGGCTCTTGCAACTCAATCATTCTCTCCAAAAGAATGAAATAGGATGCATATCGAGTCTCAACTGGTTTCAAGAACTCCTTCGCGAAGCTCCTAAAGATGGCATGTGAAGTGTGGTGGTTGCAAATATACATCTGCACATCTCTAGCATTGTTGACCACTCCTCTAATCCACTCAATCTTCCCCATGTCCTTGAGTGCATTGTTCATGACATGCACACAACATGGAGTCCACCAAATATGTCTGTATGCTGTCTCGATAAGCCTCCTTGCAGCTCTACACACATGTGCTGCATCTGTCACTACTTGGACCACATTTTGTGGCCCAATCTCCTCAATAGTTGCCCGAAGGATCTCAAACTGAAAATCAGCATCTTTTCGATGCCCTGAACAATCAACCGCCCTGAGAAAGAATGGGCCCTCTGAGCATGTAACTATGACATTGATGAGTGGACGATGCCTAATGTCTGTCCACCCATCCATAACAATGCTACATCCAGAATCCTCCCAACATGCCCTCATCGTCTCCATCAATGAATTGATCTTGGCATAGTTGTTATCCAAGATCATTGTCCTCAATTTGTGCTCACCTGGTGGCACATATGATGGTCCTCCCTTCGCCACCATCGACATCATCTCCTTATAATAAGGAGATCGAGCTACATGAAATGGGATTCCATTGGCAAAAAATAACCTGCCAATGGAATCATCTATCTGATCCTTTTGGTGCACATTAAATAAATCAGCTATGTGGTTAGGCTGATTTTGCATCTTGCGTTTCCCCTTGCCCTGTTGCAATTCAACCATAGCATTATAGGTGGATGAAGGTCCTGATGTTGCCCCTGGCAATGTTCCTGCTCTTTGATGCGATGTGTGAGTAGAAATACGTGGCTGCCTCTGCATATGCTGCTCCTGAATCTATTGAATAGTCAGAATATGTTGCCTACCAAACAAGGTAGTAGGCATAGGAATTACCACGTCATCTGGAACACCCCAAATCTTGTTGAACTCAAATTCTGTATTTCAGATTTTTAGGGTCCTTCAAAAAATCACATGTTCCCACACCTTTTCCTAGCCAAAAGAGGAAGTGTGCATTAACTTTGGTGATGCTCCCAAACCAATCATCACCACAAATGTTGCATTTCCATTTTCTCGTACCACCACCTGATGATATTGGGGCTGTTATTCTTGTTGCAAACTGTTTGAGAGGAGATTTGGGATCATAAGGATCCCTAGCCCACTCTGTCAAAAGCTGAGAGGGGCAATCAGTAGCAACTAGTGCACTAGCTATGGAACTAGTTTGCCCTTCCGGATTTGACCCATGTTCACCCCCTCATTGTGCTCATCCTCATGCTCAGGTTCATACTCTGATTGGCTTGGATTATGAGAATGAGTTTCCATCTCATCCTCACTCATTTCATGACTGTGGGAGTTCATTTTGACACTGCACTTCACAAAATGAAAAAAAAATTCAATAAACACATAGTTTCAGCCTATGCCCTACTTTTAAATTTAGAAAAAAAACCATCTATATTTTAAATTTTAAATTGCAAAACAAAATCTAAACTAATTTAGAAAATGAAACAACAAGAATTAGAAATGAAAATCAGAAAATTCAAAAAACTAAAACAATGAACATTGAAAATCAGAAAACAAAAGAAAAAATTAGTTAAAAACCCTACCTTTTGCTTGAAAAATCTCTTCAACAAGCTGAAGAATCTTCCTCCTCTTCTTCTTCTTCTTGCTCCTTGACACTCCTCTTCCACTTGCAATCACTTCTTTCACTCCTCCAATCACTCTTTCCTCAGCTCTTCACTCTTCTTCTTCTTCTTGCTGTAGCAGACAAGTAGAAATGCAAATGTGAATAAAAATGAAGTTAGGAGGGGCTTTTGATAGCATAGAAGAGTGTAGATGGGCCCCACATGCCCTTAGGGTTCGAATAGAACCAAAAATACAATTTAAATATGAGTTATTTTTTTAAAAACTGGGCCTTTATGGCTGTCCGCTGCGGGAGATGCCTAGGCGTCCTCGAGACGCTCGAGGGACGCCCAGGCGTCTCCCTCAATGTTTCAGAGACGCCAATGCGTTTTTGCGTCTTCAGCGACGAGGGAGCAAAATGGTGGCGCCTCCGAAGACGTGGGAATGCCGTCCCCACATCTCTAGGGCGTCCCCGTTCTGGGAACGCTAGGGCCTAGGGGAGGGGACACGTCCCCGGGGTTCATTGTAATAAACCAATAAGTTAAATAATTAACTTAACCACAGAAATATTCATAAGTCCCGCCAAACTCGATATTTCTCCGTGTCGTCAGAAGCTGGCGAACACTGAACTAAAAACGCCTGTACTGAAACCAATACTGAAGTGAAGGAATTACCCACCAAAATGGTCACTGACCCTCTAACCAGATCCTGTTAGCCCACGAGGGTCCAAGAATAGGCTAACTCAACTGGTCCTGAAAATTGACTAGAGTGGGGACATTACATTCTCGAAGGCTGTCTTCTTCAAGGCATCTCCTCAGCATCATGTCAGTTTCACAATGAATCCAGTTATAAGTCTACGGTACCTGTCTAACGCCCGAATTTGAAGATCAAGTGAAGAACGGAGGAAATGAAGTTGGTCAAAATATGACTAGCTCTAGAGCATAAAAGCTCCCCTAGAGGCCAAAGGCGCGAGGTACCAAATGTAACTTTTTCGATAAATGACCTCCAAGATGTTTGTCTTAGACTTGATCAGGCTTCGCAATGTATCTATCAGTGGGTTTATTTGAGTTGTTGAACTATCAGAATCAGGAGTCAAACAAAAGGATAAAAGTCATGGACAAAAATGTCAATTCAGAGCGAAAGCGCCCCTAGAGGCCAGGGGCGCCCAAGGTTTTGGACCCTCAAATGCAGTTGTTTGGGTTATTTCAGATGCTCATCCTGTTTGTGATACTTCCAGCTTTCCGTTGCATATCTCAGCTAGATCAAAAGACTTGTCAGTAGCCTGTAGTCGGAGATTTAGTGGAGAATCAACACTTTGTGAAAATAGCTATCTTTGGAAACAAAAGCACCCTTGGAGGCTAGGGGCATCCAAGTTTTTGACCTGTCAGATGAAGGTTTTGGGGTTTATGCTCTCCAAGAGATCATGTTCAGAATTGAGCCAGCTCCCCAGTAAGCCTGTCAGCCAACTCTGAAGTTTTGTTTACTGTCGGGAGTTGCCAGATGAAGTGGGGTCAAAATGGAGTTGAAAATGCATGAAAATTTGATTAAGTCTGGGAGAAAAAGCGCCCCTAGAGGCCAGGGGTGCCCAAATTTTTGAAGGCTCAGAAGTTAGAATTAGTATTTGCCATCTCAAGGAGCTCCTTTTCAATTTTGACCCTACTCTTCAATGAAACTGTCAGCCAGTCTTTGGACACATCAGTCAATCAGAATCAGTGATCAAACAAAGCCTTCGATGACGTTTTGCGAATGAAATTTTCAAAAAGTTTCTAAGTCTGGAGTTGGCGCCTAAAGTCGAACTTTGACTTTTGAACTAAAGTGAACTTGGCCGCCCTATAATGGAGGAGTTTGTGAACTCAAAATAATATTTAAACTCTAGTTTAACTTCTGAGTCAACTTCAACTTGACTTAATTCTACTTGCATGTGGCAAAAAACTGAAGTGCATGCAAAGTGGCACCCAAGTTAGGCTTATTTTTCATTCAATTAACTAAAATGGGGTCCAATAATATTTGGCATCCCAATTTAGGGTTGTTTGCATGCAAATTGACGCCTTAATTCATGAAATTAATTCATTAAGGCATTTGGGCGTCCATTATTCTCATCACAAGTTGAAGGCGAACACATTTTCTCGTGGAAGCAAGATTTGAAGGCACTATAGGTGACATTTTTCAGTGTTCTTCACAGTGCCAAGTCCAGATTGTTCAGAGGAATTATTTTTCAGACTTCATCTTTCAAGTGCATGCATTCCAGACTTCATCAAACTCAATTCAAGACATAGACGTCATTTTCAAGGGAAAAATATAACTTCTATTTTCTCTCTCAAAATTCTTCTATCCTTGTCTTAGGTTTTCTCTCGCATGTCAAAGCAAACAACCTCTTTTTCAAAATCTATTCATTTGGGTTCACTTAGTTTAGCATTGGCAACAAAACCCATGTTCCAGAATTTTTCGAGAAAATTGCCCCGCTACTTTTCATTTTGAAGTACTATGCTTTTTTCGGAAGATTCTGTAGCATGCCGATCAAAAAGTCAACTTTCTGAAAAACAAAGGATCTGGGTCTGATCAGCTCATTGGTGCCTACAAAACCCACGTGCCATATTTTTTTGGAAAATTTACCATTCGACCCCCTAAAATTAGGGTTTCCAAAAAAAGTCAAAATTTCAAAAAAGGAGAAACTGGGTTTGTTCAGCTCACATGCGCCAACAAAACCCATATGTCAGATTTTTTTCGGGAAAAATAACCCCAATGCCTTTTGCAACTTCTACACTGAAAATTCATTGCATGCCTTAGTAAAAGTCAGTTTTTCGAATTTTTGACGATTTGGGTTAGCTTAGAATTTCATTTTCTACAAAACCCATATCTCGGAATTTTTCGTGAAAATTGCCCCTCGACAGATTATTTTTAGCCTCCCCAAAAGCTATTTTTAGCTTTTCTGGAAAAGTTGTCAGAACATAGTCATGTTCACAGTCAATAGGCGAGTTTTTCAATTTGTAGTTCACTTGGACTAAATTCAAGACCAAATCGGTCGTGATTCACGATTTCATAAAAATTGCTAATACCGATTTGCATCAAGCACATCTGGAGGGTTGATAAATTGATAGGCATAGACACTCAAAGTCCACATGGTTTCATACCTTGTATAGCTGATAGCCTTTTCGGGCCAGTTTAGAGGGTTGATATAATTGGAATTCTACATGTGCAACAAGTTTGTGTGCATTTCTCAGAACCAAAGTGTTTGCGATCAAACTTTGCGATTTCGTCATGCCACACTCTTCCATTGAAGAAAAGCATCAAGAGTGCCAGAAGCGTAAAGCTACAAAAGAAACAGAGGCCATCACTCCAATTACGGAGCCGCCAGAGTTACCAATCAGTGAAATGCCCGTTTAAGTGTGCAAAGATTTCCAGGATTGCTTGAGTTGTTGACAAGCAGTGAATTGACAATTGAGACATGTGACGACCTCTAGATGATGAGACGGTTAACAACTTCTTGGAGGGGTTAATTTCTCAAGATCACGACCAGTGAACTACATATTAGGACGTCCCACCTTTTCAGGATAGACATTAGACACATGAGTTGACTTGACGTCTCTTTCCAAGTTAACTTGTTGTCCCACATATCATGGCATGTCTATTTTGGAATCATCTATGTACGGTTGGAGTTCTCATTTAGTTTTCAGTTTTAGTTAGCTGATATTAGTTGTCAGTTAACCCTCATATCAATAAGGACTTACGTGTTGCACAGTCCAAATAGTTTAGTTTAGAATTAGTTAATGAGGTAGTTTTTCCAGTTAACTGTTAAGTTGCATACACGTAGACTTAAGAATAAATCTTGCATGCTTGCAAGACTTGTGTTAACTCGAGGGGATTTTAGGGTTCCCTACTCCTCCAAGCTTCTATAAATAAGAGCACACTTGCTCATTTGTACTTTAACTTTTGCTGTGATAACAAATTGTTGTGCCCACCTTGCCGTGCAATATTGCTATTTTGTACTTGTTCACTTTGTTAATATAAAGTTGGTTTGATCGTTCATTTGTGTGATAGGTCCTTCATGCAATTTGTTGTCCCAAATTTATTTGTTTTTAATAAGCTTGTTTCATATCTACACCTCGGATAGGGGTTCCTCCTCCTTGGGAATTTAGAAAAAAAGTTTATCATTTGATGTCATGATTAATAGTCTTTCTTTCATATCTACACCTCGGATAGGGTTTCCTCCTCCTTGGGAATTTAGAAATAAAGATTATCATTGTCGTCTAAGTGTTTGTTTCCAGTAAGTTACTTTCAGCCTACACCTCGGATAGGGGTTCCTCCTCCTTGGGAATCCTGATTTAAAGTTTATCGTTGACCAATTCCCTTCTCCTAATTCCTCTTGCTCTGTTTATCTAGAGGAGATAGGATAGTTTTAGCGTTAGCTTAGTTGTAGTTAAGATCTGTGGAAACCAGAGAAAAACCTTAGCTACAATGTATTGGGTTTCTTAACCTTGTGCCTCTACCAGCTGAGTCAAAAAGATAGGATTTAGAATATTTTTCTTTTTCACGCATATCAGCAAAAGAGGGAGCTTCCCCTCCTAATTTGAAGAGCAATTAATACTGTGCATAGTTGTTTGTTGCCAATACATACTCCAAAGGTGCAAATTGTAACGCCAACATGTTTTGCACACTGGTGATTCCTAAATAGAACCGCTCCAACTAGATAGGGATTATCTCTCAAATCTGAAACTAGGAATCAAACGAGGGTTTTCGTCCTCAAACGATTTTAGGAAGAACACGTAGGTTCAATTCAAAAGCATAACAGCATAAGAAATCTTCAACATAACTAAATGAGGCCCCCTCAACCTCCTTTTATAGCTTTTGGAGGGAAAATAAGCAATTCAAAATTATAATAATTTGTTTTCCCTTAAAATTGACATTTTTGAAATAATAATAATATTTCATATGCAAAGGCCCCCTTAGCTAGACATCCAACTTTTAAAACATTTTATTACCTTTCCAATGAGCTATTACACTAAGTTGTCCTTTTATTATTTCTCGGCATTAGACAACATTAAGGAAATATTAATTAATTATTCAATAACTCACCCAAGTTGTGGAAACCATTGAAACTAAATCAAAATCAAACTCTAATCACACTAGGATGATATTGAAGATGTAGGACGATGATCGGAGCCAACCAGATGACTTACTAAAAATAGACGTGCTCTCCAAGAAGTTTGGAAAACACACTAGGAGCCTGAAAAACAATTCTAAAAGCATCACAGAGATCCCTAATGCCAACTAAGTTGAATGCCACCAACAAAAATGTTGAAATGTTGAACTTGTATCCTCCAAGAAGTTTGGACTTCTCCCCAATACACCTAGAAGCTTACAAGAAAACTTGAAAACTAGCCAAAAGCTCATAGAACAATAATGTGTAAAACAAGGACATTACACTTTCTATTTTATGATTGTCTTGTGTGATTTTTATCCTTTGGCTACACTGTTTATTTTTTATTTATTTTTATATAATATCAAATTTAATTTTAAACAATAATGTGTAAAATAGGGACATTACACTTTCTATTTTATGATTGTCTTGTGTGATTTTTATCCTTTGGCTACACTGTTTATTTATTATTTATTATTAAAAAATTTAAATCTTGATTTTTTAATTTTTTTTAAATAATTTTAATTTTAAGATAATCAATGATTATTTTTAATTAAAAATTAAAAACGACCAACAATAAATAAGTAAAAACTTGATTCAAATTATTAATTAATAATGAATAACTAGAAGTGATGGACAAATTACAAACATGTGGTAAATCAACATTTTTTTAATTTTGACATGATAATTTAATTATCAAAAAACAACCTTTTTTACAACATAATTTTTCATTTTGGTTGAAAATGACTTTCCAACTTTGATGTTGACACACAAACGACTGATTTTGATAACAAAGGAGTTTTTTGTTACACAATCAAGTTTTCGATTGAGTACAACAATTAGCTCTATTGAGGGACCATAGCCTATACTTGCAACATAGGAAGACTTTAGAATCTTTGAGTTTACAAGTAGATTGATGTTTTATTAGTTGGACAACAAAGTCAAAATATTCTTAAATCATCTAAATAAAACACAAATTTTCACAATAAATAAGGGAAATACACAACTACATTGCGAAAAATGTCATGAATTAGGAAACACAATACAAACAATATGAAACATGAAAACATTATTTACGAGTGAGAACATAGGGAAACAAAAAAATTTACACATCCATTTATACATTGGGAAAAATAACCTCTCCTAAGTTGGGAATCCAATTGTGATAGCACATAACCTAACAATCATTTCAAGACTTTCTCCAAGATCCATGGTTCATGTGGATAAACACGATCTTGTAGTGATTCAAGATGGATTGACTGATATGCATTGATTTTGGATGATCGTCTTCCAAAACGATTTTTTTTTTGCAATAGGAGAAGATAATAAGCCTCCTAAAGGTATCTAGCAAGGTCCTACAGCCATAGTACATCTATAGGCATAGTAATCAACATATGTTGGAATTGATCCTCCACTTGTCTCTTCAACATATGCAATCTTGAACTCAGTCCAACTATCAACTTTTGGGAAAGGCCAAAAACTATTGAAAAATATCACTCGCCAACTCTTGACTTACTAAATCCACAATTGATATCAATGGGGCACCTTGTGGTGGGAAGATTTCTTGACAATCTTCACCAATTAAGCTTTCGGTTGACCAACCTATAGGATTTGAATCTAAAAGACCATCAAGGTTTGAATCTTCAAGCACCAAATTATTATCCAAATACAAATGCTAAAAATATCATATAGCTCACTTTGTCATCCACCATCCTATAATGTCCATCCTTGGATAAATTAAGTCTCTCCAATTTCATCAAAGCAATCAGCTTCAATGAATGTGTCTTTAGATGGGAGAAAACAATTAGGTTCCTCATTACCATTTATACTATTGTTGTCTCCTATCACTAGGTTAGGAGAGTGAGTCTGAATCTCTAGCTATGTTTCATTTCATTTATCATCCATATTTCTTCTTCATATTACGCATGTACAACTTTATAGAGAATATGGCACAGCCTATGTTAATAAACAAAACTCTCCAAAAACTAAATGCCCAACAATCTATCAAAAAGGTACAGCTTGCTCTAACAAGACAAACTTTGCAAAAAGATTTATCAAAGGTATAGCTAGAAAAATAGAGGTACAACTCACAAAAAATAAATGAACTCCTTGTTGGTATGGCCTGCAATAGGAGTATCAAACTCACCAAAAATGTTGGTTAAATAACATAATATTATCATTTAATTTTCAACAACAAATCCCAATAACTTCACACCAAAAACTCAAACTCAAACTAAAAACAAACAATGGAAACTAAAACTAGAAATCAAAAACTTATCAGCTCAAGCACACTATCAATCCCTGTATGGAACTGCATTGAAAACTAAGAGGATTTTTATCCTCAAAGCTTCACAAATTCAAAGGGATTTTTGTCCTCGAGAAGAGAAGACAATGAACACACATTCATCTTGAAAAATGAGTTTGTTTCAAAAAGCATGAAAACCCTTTTCGAAAACATTCCTCCTATTTATAATTTCTTTTTTGAGGAAATAAAATAATATTTATTTCATTATGATAAATATTCCTCAAAGTTATAAGAACATAATTAAGTGTCCTTTTAAACACCTTTTTTAACCATGTGTCTAGTGTCATTTAAAATAATCATTTCAAACACCTTTATAAATAATTAAATATAAGTTGTCCTTTAATTTTTACTTTTTGACAACTTAATTTAATTATTTAATTAATTTTCCCTTTTTCTACAATCCCATTAGATTGGAACAAACATTAACAACACATCCATATGGTCCTTATATATATGCGTCGTCAATAGAGATTGCTCCCGAGAGTAACTCCAAATCATAATAAGTGCATTCACTTTGAAAACCTTTCTCAACTTGAGATTAGAGATATCACCCAAAAAGGCAATCTGCCTCTTTTTAGCCACTAGCCTAACCATTGTTTCCATTCTACAACTCCTACAATATTGCCTAAAATGGAATGACAAAGGGGCATTTATGAACCGTAAAAGGGAGTTGAATGCATATCTTGTCATATTGTCTCACATGCCTAGAAATCTACAATGTGATAACACCTTCTCTACCATTACATGTGCCAACAATTGCCAGTGCCACATCCTTATGATTTAGACTCGCAAGTTGCGAAAGGCACAATAATGAATATTGAAGGACTAATATCCTGCCACATTTGCTCTTTTTTGTCAATGACACATTCTCTTCATGTCAACAACAAATTGGCAAGGGAGTTTACTTGGCAATCTATTTCTCTATAGGCATGCTTTAGTGTGAAGGTCGAGAGGGACTCCAATAGGTGCCAACATTGCCTTAGTGTATTGTTTGTCTTCCAATTTAGGGATCCTCTCTTTCTGATAGAATTTGCAATGACCATTGAATCACCTTCAATTTGCACTTGTTTGACATCGTATAGTTTGCAAATTCGTAGATCAAGGAGGAGGGCTTGCACTTTCACTTTGTTGTTAGTTCCACTCACTAATCTCTTTGAAGCTGCTCCAATCAGTTTCTTGTCATGATATGATTATGACACCAACTTTGGACTTTATTGGCTTTCCCCTCGAAGCTCCATCGAAGTTGAGTTTGAACCATCCCTTGAGAGGAGCAGTCCAACTTATTCCCATTCTTGGGTTTGTTTGGGGATTAGTCCCTCCTATCCCATGAATTGGGGGGACCTTAAGAGTTCCCTGTTGGTATGTGGCGACTGATCATGCTATACTGTACACTCTTCATGTATCCTCGCCGGATATTTTTTTCACCTTTTTTCGCTTCGTCACCTAAAAAGAAAAAAGCCGAGTTTGAAGAACCCTAATTTCTGGAAGCTTCTAAAAGCTTGTTATAAGCAGTTGGGATGGGGAGTTGTAGCATGGCATTATTCGCGAGATTGTAATATGTTTTGCACTGGATAATAAAATCATTGGATGGCTGCGGTTTTGTGGATGTAGCCCAGATTGGGTGAACCACATTAAATTCTCTATGTTGCCTTTTTTCTGCTATAATTTTTTGTGTGTTTTATTGATCAAATCTGCATTTAACTTGTTAGATATCTGCTTTCTAAACCTAACAACTGGTATCATAGCAAGGTTGTGTTCGGTTATCGTCTATAGGAAGGTCTCACAGTTGAGTGGGAGTCTCACAGTTGAGTGGGTGAAATGGCAAACGAGGGTAAGTTGAAGGTTGAGGAGTTCAATGGGCAGAACTATCAGTTATGGAAGATGCAAATGGAGGACTACCTCTATCAGAAGGATTTATGGCGGTCGTTGGAAGGGAAAACCAAGAAACTCTCAGCAATGTCTGATGAGGACTGGGATATTTTGTACAGAAAGGCACTTGGCAGCATTCGTTTATGCCTGGCACAATCGGTGGCGTTCAATATTACAGAAACAAAGACAACTCAAGAGTTGATGGAAACCCTAGCAAAGTTATATGAAAAGCCTTCCGCTTCGAATAAGGTATTTCTTATGAAATGTTTATTTAATATGAAAATTGTAGAAGGTGGGTCAGTTGTTGATCATTTAAATGAGTTTAATACGGTTACCAGTCAATTAACTTCTGTAAATGTAAACTTTGATGAAGTTAGGGCTCTTTTGGTTGTGTGTTCTTTGCCTGAAAGCTGGAATAGCTTGGTAATGGTTGTTAGCAATTTTGTTTCTGGTTCAAATACATCGAAATTTGATGATGTTGTTGGTGTTATTTTGATCAAAGAAATTTGTAGGAAAAACTCAGGTGGAACATCTACATCAGACAGTGTTTTGAATGCAAAAAGTAGGGGCAGAAAAAATGAGAGAGGAAACAATTCTAGAAGTCGTGGGAAGTCATGAGGAAAATCAAATGACAGAAGGTCCCAATCTAGAGACAAGAGGGATTGCTGGAAAAGTGGTAAGTTGGGTCGTTTAAAGAAAGATTGCTGGTCTCGGAAAAATAAAGGAGACAAAAAGGAAGGAAATAAAGAGGCAAATGTGGTAAGTAATAAATCTGATGAAGATGCTTTGATTCTTTCTCTTGACAATGTTGATGATTCTTGGGTGTTAGATTCAGGGGCTTCATTTCATGCTACGCCCAATAGAAATTATTTTTTTGATTATGTCTAAAGGGATTTTGGGTTGGTTTATTTGAGAGATAACGAACCTTGTCAGATTGTTGGAAAGGGAAGAATCAAGATTAAGTTGCAAAATGAGAATCATTGGCTGCTACATGAGGTAAAGCACGTTCCAAAATTAAGAAAAAATTTAATTTCAGCAGGGCAACTAGATGATGAAGGTTGTGTTACATTTAGTGATAAAAATTGGAAGGTTACAAAAGGTGCCTTAGTGGTAGCAAAAAATGTGAAAGTAGGCACCTTATATCTTTGTACAGGTCATACTGTTCCTTCTACTTTAGCTATTACAGATAAAAATCAATGTTCAGGAATAGTTGTTGTAGTTTAGCAGGTAGAAAATCAAATAGTTGTTGTGGATTCCGAATCAGCACTATGGCATAATAGACTTGGGCATATGAATGCAAAAGGTATGAAAGTACTTCATTCAAACAATGTTTTACCAGGTCTAAAATGTGTTAATATGGATTTCTGTGAAAGTTGTGTATATGGAAAACAAAAGAGAGTTCGTTTTCTCAAAGATGGGAAACACAAGAAGATGAGAAATTGGAGCTTGTGCATACGGATGTATGGGGACCAGCTCAAGTATCTTCTCTCGGTGGCTCTTAATATTATGTTACATTAATTGATGATGCAACTAGGAAGGTATGGATTTATTTCTTTAGGCAAAAATCTGATGTATTTGAAACTTTTAAAAAATGGAGAAGCTTGGTTGAAAATGAGACAGGTAAAAAGTTAGTAGATCTAATAAAGGTGATGATTATTGCAGCAAAGAGTTTGAAGATTATTGTTCCTCTAATAGTATTCGTAGGCAGAAAACGGTTCCAAGGACTCCATAGAAAAATGGAGTGGCTGAGCGCATGAATAGAACAATAATGGAGTGTGCACTGACTATGAGATTGCATGTTGAGTTGTCTTTAAACATGTGGGAAGAGGCTGTAAACACTGTTGTTTATTTAATTAATAGAGGCCCCTCTAATCCTTTGGGTTGTGGTATTCTAGAGGAAGCATGGACAGGTAAGAAGGTGAGTTATTATTTTCTCAAAACCTTCGATTGTGAAGCATTTGCAAATGTAGATTTTGAAAATAGAACCAAGCTTGATGCAAAGTCAAAGAAATGTATATTTGTTGGATATGGCATTGATGAATTTGGTTATAGGCTTTGGGATTTTGAAAGTAAGAAAATTGTGAGAAACAGGGATGTCATATTCAATGAGAAATTGTTGTACAAAGATCAGTTGCAGCAGCATGAGAATAAAGAAAATGATTATGCAGTGCTGGATGATACTCCAAACGATGATGTTCCAGTGGTTCCTTATGCTCCGCAACAACAAATACCACAAACTCCAGTGAATGTTAGACAATCTTCAAGGATAAGTAGACCTTCGGAAAGATTTTCTCCCTCTTTGTATTCTATTTTATTAACTGATGCTAGTGAACAGGAATGTTATCATGAAGCTATGCAAGTGGATACCAAGGTTCAGTGGGAGCATGGAATGGAAGAAGAAATGGGCTCTTTGCTGAAAAATCAGACTTGGGAATTATGCAAGTTGCCTGCAGGTAAAAAGGCTTTACCAAACAAATGGGTTTATAGGCTGAAAAAAGAAGATGGAGGTAAGAAAAGATTTAAAGCCAGATTAGTTGTAAAGGGATTTGCACAAAAAAAGGGTATTGATTTTGATGAAATCTTTTCTCCAGTTGTTAAAATGACTTTTATTCATACTGTTTTAAGTATTGTGGTTGCTGAAGATTTGCATTTAGAACAACTTGATGTTAAAACTCCCTTTCTCCATGCTGATTTGGAAGAGGAAATATATATGGAACAGCAACAAGGATTTGAGGTCAAAGGTAAGAAGAAACTAGTGTGCAGATTGAAGAAAAGTTTATATGGCTTGAAGCAAGCACCTCGGCAATGGTATATTAAATTTGATAGTTTTATGACTGAGCAAGGCTACAACAGGTGTAATTCAGACCACTGTGATTTTAATTTAAGAGGTTAGTTGAAGATAGCTACATTATTTTATGTTTATATGTTGATGATATGCTTGTAGCGGAGTCTAACATGGATCACATAAAGGAGTTAAAGCAACGGTTAGCAAATTCATTTGCTATGAAGGATTTGGGAGTAGCAAAGCAAATCCTTGGTATGAAGATTACAAGAGATAGGAAAAACAAAAAATTGTTTCTATCTTAGGCTGATTATGTTGAAAAGGTGTTGTAGAGATTTCATATGGAGAATGCAAAAGCAGTCAACACACCTTTGCTCAGTCATGTTAAATTGACTAAGGATATGTGTCCAAAGACACAAGAGGAGGAAGGAAAAATGTCCAAGGTACCATATGCTTCAGCTGTAGGCAGTTTAATGTACGCCATAGTATGCACAAGACCAAATATTGCACATGTTGTAGGAGTTGTTAGCAGGTATATGAGTCATCTCGGAGTTGAGCATTGGAATGCAGTAAAATGGATTCTCAGATACTTGAGAGGTACATCCAATAAATGTTTATGTTTTGGGGGCTTTAATATTGATTTAAAAGGCTATGTTGACTCAAATTTGGCAAGGGATATAGATACCAGGTGGAGTCCCACAGGTTATGTTTTTACAGTTGGTGGGACTGCAGTGAGTTGGATTTCTCGATTGCAAAAGGTGGTTGCTTTATCCACCACAGAGGCAGAGTATGTAGTTGCAACAGAAGTGGCAAAGGAGATGATATGGCTGCAACTTTTCATGGAAGAGTTGGGCAAACAACAAACTAAAAATCACTTGGTTAAAAATGCATCTACTGACATTTCTTTTTCTTGAAAAATGTGTCTATTTCTTTCTTTCCAAAACTCCCAAATGATAATTGATGGGCTTATGATCCAAATACTGGAAAAGGTGGATTTTTCGGAGTGTCAACCAAGAATAAATAAGTCTAAAATATTGGGGGGTGGGGGAGGTTTCTAGTTCAAAAAAAAAAAATTATTAAAATTAAAAGTATTAAAATTAAATTTCCAATTACATTTTTGTTATTTTTTTATTTTTTTTAAACAAATAATTTTAATTTTAAGATAATAGTTATTTTAACAATTAAAATTAAAATTGACCAACAAAAATAACTTTAATTATTATTAACTAATAATCAATAATAAATTATCAATTAATAATTAATTATTAAAAGTTAAAATCAATAACAAATTACAAACATTCGATAAAATTGACTTTTTATTTTATTTTGACATGACAATTTGATTTTTCCAAAAAACAACTTCTTGACTATCACACAATTTGTGTTTTAGTCGAAAATGACTTTTCTTTTTACTTTAACATTAACACAAACAATTGATTTTGATGACAAAGAAGTTTCTTGTAACACAATCAAGTTTCAAATTGGGTGCAACATGTTATTTACCCATATATGTATATGTATATGTGTGTGTACTATAAATTGGACATGACCCGAGACAATGTGGTGTCATATCAAGACATACAAGGTTCAGCCCAAATATAGACTTATATATAGATATGTCTAACTATGGTATCCATGCCATATCCAAATGTATCTTATCTACATTTAGTTTCCCATACATAGATACATGTATTCAGTTAGAGGAGAAGTATCCAACTCTAATAAAGTGGTAAACATGCTAGCCAATCTTGTTACAAGAGATGCTTCTAATCAATAACTCGCTATTTGGAACTACAAGATCTACCAAGCCCATTGAGAGATAGAGTTTCACTCGAAGGAAATGTTAATTAAAGTGTTAGATATCTGAGTCACTTCCATCCTTCTCCTTCCAAGTCTAGCATGATAACCTTTAACACTAGGCATCAAAACAATAATCAGCCTAACTTATGTCCCCAATTTTTAATGATTCTTTTGTTGTTCTTTTATCAACCCACTATGTATCATGTCTCCTTCACCACTCTATGTTACCTAACATCTTTTAACCACCATGGAAAAAAATTCCCTTATGTATGTCACGCCTCCAAGACATACTCTGAAAGGTTCCCAACCCAAATCTGATCCAATTTTTTTGAGTTTGATTTCTGATTTGACTTTGACCAGTGAATACGGAATTTGTTTTTCTATTTGTTTTTGTTGTTTTATGAGTTTTGTTGTGATTTTTGTGGTTTTCTGATTTTTTGAGGTTTTGTGCTTGATAATTGCGAAAAAGAAATAGATGCTAAAGGAACATTAATGACTGAAATAAAATTATGAATTCTGATTTTCCTAAGACAGCAAATGTAATTTTCAAAATTAATGAAATTGAACCACCGATTACATAGAATTTGCATACCCAGAAGCCAATGCTCAATTTATTGAATATTTAATTGTTGGAACCAAAGTATATACAATAAAGATCTGATATAAAGTCTGATCTGCTCCTTAATGGTCTGATAACCCTAATTTCCAGCTAGGTTTGACAGAAAATGACACCCAAATAGTACGGTCAGCTGGTGAATGCACTAAAATGATGATATCTGCTGATAAGAAGCCCCAATCTACAATTATATTCTGGTAACTCACTACTGCAATCAATTCTAAATGCAAATTAACCTGTGATGAAGACCAATGATGCCCAAATAGAAACCTTAGGTAGATTTCTTTGTTTTGTGAACTGGGTTTTCGTCCAATTCACTATCCTCCATGGGATTTCACCCTCAGAAGACCTATATGCTGCTGAAACCCTTTTCCAAAGCTCAAACCTACAATTTGTTTTTGTCAAAATAAGAATAGAATGCCCAAAAATGAACCCAACATATTTTTTATAACCTCCCATGAGCTTTTCTATAAAAGTCAATAAAATAATCCTCCTCAAGAGGCTACGCCCATCTTGAGGGTCTTTCCTCATCAAAAGAAACGGCCACTTTTAAAAACAACTTTGAGTTACTAGGATGGGGGGCACTTTTCACTATTCCTTTTATAATTTTCTATTACTATTCACCTTTTACTATTCCATTAAAGAAAATTTTAGTATTTCCAATTTATCCATGGATTCATCAACTGAACTCCAAACTGAAAAGCTCGTAAAGCTCTCAACTAAGCTCCATAGCCCTCGGTTGGGTCCCCTAACCATTTTGCTAACCTACGGGAACCCTAATAGTAGGCCAACCTCCGCTATCATCTGAGCTGCCTAAGGAAGGGACATTACATACTCACATGCCCCTATGAATTACTCAGGGCTTCATTCCACCCCACCCACTTTATTCTCTGCCTCTACACTAGAATTCTTTTTCTATTTACTCATGTCCTTATAACACCCACCCTATATTATTTCTCCCTACTAGACACCTCTTCAAAATGCCATTCTCTCCTCCAAGTCATGATCAATAATGAGACATTTCCCTATCTTTCACATCTTTTCCCCTAACAGCTTCTT
The DNA here is from genome assembly GCA_007115665.2 of Sequoiadendron giganteum. Lineage (NCBI taxonomy): Eukaryota > Viridiplantae > Streptophyta > Pinopsida > Cupressales > Cupressaceae > Sequoiadendron > Sequoiadendron giganteum. Next base: position 370,163,358 of record CM021108.1, on the reverse strand, counting down.
TCTTCACTCCATTTACTCTGCAATCAAGTCATCAACAAAACATAGATTTGGAAATTGCTTCTCACCTCAGCGACTCTTCTGCCTTTAGGAAGAGAGCACACAATTTTCATTGAATCCTTGCAAGATTTCATTACAAATCTCAAATGCAGTGGAAAAGTGTTGAGGAAAATTTTGGTGTTGTATTTATTTAAGCAAAGAATGACAAGGTATACAGCAGAGGTTCAACTAAAGCTAATTATTTTACCTTTTCCCCTTTTCCATATTTTTCGCAATGCCCTTCCAGTTCCAAACAGCTCACCTCAAATTTCACTGTAAAATTTTCATGGTTGCTCACTATTGTAAACTTTTTGTAACTACAAATGTGGCTAGTGGAAGATTGCTTAGAATTTACTAATCAAATCCCCAGCAACTCCCCCAGGTTCAATGTGTTTTCACTACAAGAATGTCTCCTCAAGAAGCTGTAGAAATCAGAGGAATTATGAGGCCAGGGAGAGAGAAATGTAAACAAAGAGCAAGAAAAACCCCTGAAGTGAACTAGCAAAAAGGGATGAGAATGAGGAAAATTTTCACTTGAGAAATGAAGAGGGAAAGGAAGTGCAGCAACAATCCTCAAACACACAATCCCTCTTGATGATGAGGAGCAGCAGAGTACCAAGGCCATGAAGGGCAAGTTTATTATTCTTAACACTTCTTCACTTACTAACCAACATGGAGGTATCCATCTAAATCAGGTATTAACACTCTTGATATTTCTAATGCCATCCCCTCTTTCTAAACCCCAATAATTTTCCCTAAGGCTCTTCAGCCACAGCAAATCTTTGCTGCATCTGAACTGTCACACCTAAATGCTTGGGCTAGAGCATCACTCATCCTCACTTTATCCAATTTGGCCTTCACACCTCCCAAGGATTTCCTTCACTTTCATTTTCCCAACCCTCTATCCATCATCCATATATTATTTCACCTCCAATCCAACCCTTCAGCCCATGAAATCCTTCTCTCAATCACTCCTCAACCTCTACCCATGTTTGCGAAAGGAATCCCTCTGTCCCTAACACTCAATCTAGATGGAATGAGGTAAAGTAGATCCAAATCTACTTATCATTTTGCAAGAAATCTCTGAAGCCATACAAGCAAAAGGAAACCATCTTCATGTAACAAGGAATCCAAATCCATATCTTTAAACATGTCTAATTGCTCTTCAAAGTTTCTACTCATTTCGCACAATGAAATACTCCTTGTCAATCTCAAGTCCATGTGGTCTTTGTAATCTTAAATTTGGCCTGATTTTGTTCCCTTGAGGCCCCCTTCTATGTAACGTTTTTCATTATTAATATAATAATTACTTTATCAAAAAACAGATATGCATAATAATGTCCACACAGGTAGATAATAGACAAATAGTTATGCTATAGAGAGGTTCATTTTTTTTCTATGTTTTGAAACTTTTTACAATGAAACTCTTATCATCTTTTCTTTCAATTTTAGATAACACAAACGTTTCCAAAGCTAAAAATGAAGTAGACCAGTATTAACCTTTACTACTAATCCAGAATCAACTCCCCGTCTTCTCATGAGCATTAATAAAGACTCCTCATAACCTTCATGATAAAAACCAGCCATCATTGCCTCTCTTCCAGATGCCTGCAGTCCAATCAGACAAATGTATAAGCACATTATGCTTGGGTACTCCTCAATAGAGAACAGTATATTTTTCTTCAAAACATATTAACCAAGTACAATCAAACAATAAATTAAATCATTATCACTCCAAGTTGCTTGTGGACCACTATCAAACTCATAAAGAATATAAAACAATACAAAAAAAGACAATGCATAATGGAACTTTAATATCCAAGCTATATTATCTCATGCTAATAGTTTCCTGTTTCAAATTCCTTTAGAAAGTTTTAAAATAATGCCAAGATCATGCAACAGATACAAGTTGTCAATAAAAAAATACTTGGATCATCAGGCAAAAGCTAAACGAGCAAGGTGCAGCTCATTTGTTTCTACATGCAAAACAAGCAAATAGCCTCCCAATGAGTTTCAATCACACTCAAGTGTGAATAAAACCATATAATACTACTGACTACGTGTCCCCTCAACTGACTGACTTCAACAATTGGTCATGAAAAGGCCAACAGTGAAACAAATTAAGATGTGGGCCTAGGGACAATCTTATCCCTCTCTCTTTATGCTTCAAACTAGGGGTGGCACTCCCCATTCAAAGGATACCTTGAAGTATGAAAAAGCTATTCAATAGAGCTCAAGCAGTGAATGCATATCCAATTATCTGTCACTAATACCAATATACATGCCATTAAAACATATTGTTGATTTAAGGTAGCTTCAGTCAAATATAAATGATGATTGCATTTATGCATCATCATCATTTATATATAATCGAAATCTACTTCCCCAAGTATGTTATCTGCAATCAAGTTATTACTTGCAGATTATGAATCTTTCATGCTCTTAATCGAATTTCCGATCATGCATAAAATTCGCAATCAAGTCCTGATCAGACATTGTTTATTTGTGCAAATCGCTTTTGCTAACACATGCAATTGTTAAAGACTAAACCACCGATAATAATTGGTTGGTTAGAGGGGTCCACACAATCAAAGGGACATGTCCCATGAGCGGACGTGTCTCCACTTTGTGTAGACACGTCCTCTCATGGGACGTGTCTCTCCTTGAGATATAAACATGCATTCGATCCTCCTTTGTAAGACATTGAAATAGATAATTGTCCTGCAATTGAAGATCAGAAATAAACATTAGAAAATCTGACTTAGAATTTATAATACAGAAATTGAGATCTAGTTTGTCATTTACTTCACAACTGGAAGTTCACCAATTAGAATATAATCTGATTGATTTAACTGAACTTTAACACATATGCTCAAGCATGGTTAAGTCTCAAGTCTCTTACAAGTCTGACCTCCCTGACCAGCTCGGCTTGTTTTAATGCCCAATTGGCTTGGTCTTGCAGGTCTCAGATTGTTTGTGCTGGGTCCTGTTAATATGAAATAAACCCATATAACTAAACACCAAATCAGGTATATACAACCCTCTAGTGGCATACTTGAGAACAGTATTAAATCCAAAAATCCACTGAGTGGGATAATTTTGAGCCCATAATTCAAAATTCCCTGTTGTTCTACTATCTCTACGATCACTTGATCACACAGTTTAGAAGCACTACAAATAAGCAACAAACATTTACTAAAAGTAATTTTATTTTAATGCCAGGTATTCTTAAGAGTTTCGGCAGTGGAAAGGTATTTTGAAAGTTCTAAAAATTGAGATCAAAGTATTCCATGTGATGTTTTGTTGAGGAGCTCTATACAGCCTAATATGTAAAGGATGAACCTGGAGTTCATTCTGCTATTATTAGTATACATAGTCTTGCATATAAAGGCCATATAATGAAATTATGCATTATAATTCTAACACATTTCTCATCTCATTTCTTATCTTTAGAAAAAAAAATTACATTGTTGAAAATTTCTACTTTCTGATGAGTTGTCTCCATGAAGGGTTTGGCTTTCAGCAATTTAAGAAACTTAGAAAGAAATTTTCATTTAATTTTGCCATAACCCATAATAACTTGTTGGATTCATGGAAAATAAATTTGCCATTAAGAATATAATGTATGTAGGGAGGAAATTGTTGAATTTTTTGTATTCTCAGTTGCAATATAAAATGCAATTCTTCAGAAAAATATATCGTCGGGGAGTTGGATAAATTTCTCTAAGAATGTCCAAAACTGACCAGGTAAAAGCCCAAAATTTTTACACAAACAGGTCAACGTAGCTCAATACAAATCTATACAGAGAAGCTCTGTCCAATTGTGATGAGCCCAGAAGGGTTTCAGATTATTTATTTAAAAAAGTAAGCCAGCTCGCCAGCCAAGAATGGTGAAAACTGACATATAAAGACGTCTGGCTTCCAGAATTGAGTTCTCCCTTTCAGAAACTAGATACAAGCGCTTGAGAAGGGTACACGCCAATGATGGAAGGTAAACAGGAGCCAAAAAAAGGCATTTCAGCAAGATGCTTCACACGCCTCCCTTAATGGGCACATATCCCAATGCAATGTACGGCCAAGGTAGAAACCCCAAAAGAACACTCTAAAAGCTGAGATCTGTAGAGAATGGCATCTCTGGAGATGAAACCCTCTTTCCCTATTGCTGACAAGTAAATACTGAATGGTAAATCTCTAACAGAATCAAGTAGAACCTCTAAATGAAGCTCTCAACTGCACTGATTCGATGGATCTCTCACAATCTCAAGAGTGCTCAACACTGAAGAGGAATCGTTCTTCAATGGAAGATTGTTCAAACCCTGATCACAAGAGAATGCACAGGAAGAAACACAAGGCAAAGTCGAAATTATCAAAAGGTGAGTTTCTCATTGCCAAAAATGCCCTTATATGCAAAAGGCACGAATTCCAAGAAAGATACGCCCCTCTTTACATTTTAAATCTTTTAAAATATATTTAAGTCATTTCATAGTATTTCACTTAAATACTTGGGCGTACTTTATTAATTAAAGTGATTAAAATATTAAATCACTTTTGGAGAATATTTAAGTGATTTAAAAAGTATAAAGTCAATTTGACTTTATAATAAAATATTAAGTTAATAAATAACTTAAATCACTCAAATAGGCATAACTTCCACAATTCTTCATAAAATCCTGTGCCGTCAGAAGCTGTCGACTCCTGAACTGCTAACTCCTGTTGTTAACCAACACTTGGCTCTGAACACGAGATCGATCAAACTCTCCAGAAAGTACCACTGACCCTCTAACCAATCCAGCTAGCCCACAAGGGTCCAATAAAGGGCTAACACACTGTTCCTGAGAACTGACTAGAGCAGGGACATCACAGTCCGCCCTCCCCAAATTTGTTTGCCCACAAGCAAACTCAAAGCTGGATGCTGAAGAATACTGTCACTCTCCCAAGTCGCATCCTCTGTCGGTAGATCTTTCCACTTCACTAAATATTCCCTGATAACTCGCCTCCAAAGATGACGCTCTCTGGAATCCAAAATGGTCTCAGGTATCAAAATCAATTTCCCCTCATCATCCAGGGGTGGTAAATCAATAGGAGTCACCTGTGGTCCCAATGCCTTTTTGAGGCGCGACACATGGAACACATTGTGAACCTTACTATCCACTGGAAGATCTAACTCATACGCCACTTCACTGACACGTCTGACAACCCTGAATGGTCCATAGTATTGTGGCTTAAGCTTCTCGGAGCCCTTCTTACAAAGGGTGGACTACCTATAAGGCTGGAGCATCAAATACAACAAATCATCAATCTCAAAAGATCTCTCCACTTGCCTCTGATCAGCATATTGTTTTTGCTGATTTTGAGCTTTCTGAATATTCTCCCTAAGTGCTCTCATAATGCCCTGACTCTCCTGCAACAAATCACCAGCACTGGGTACTCTACTATCACTCAGCAGTAAATCTAGAAGGCTCGGAGCATCATATCCATATAATGCTCGGTATGGTGTCATCTGAATACTCATGTGATGAGTGGTATTATAGCAATACTCACAAAGGTATAACCACTTCACCCATGCCTTTTGCTGTCCTGAACTGTAATTCCTCAAGTATCCCTCCACCCATTTGTTGACTATTTATGTCTGCCCATCTGTCTGTGGGTGGTAGCTGGTGCTCGGAGTGAGTTCTGTCCTACAAAGTTTGAATAACTCCTGCCAGAAGTTACTCAAAAACCTGCTATCCCTGTCACTGACTATACTCCGAGGCAATCCATGCAATCTGAATACCTCACGGAAAAACAAGTTTGCCACCTGAGTAGCTATGTGTGTAGTAGTGATTGAGAAGAAATGTGCATACTTCGTCAACCGATCTACTACCACATAAATGTTGTCTTTCCCTTGAGCTTTCGGCAAGCCTGTGATGAAGTCCATAGACAAGCATTCCCACTTCCTCTCAGGAATAGGAAGCGGCTGAAGTAAACCTGCAGGGTATGTATGTTCTTGCTTGTTCTGCTGACAAACAAGGCATTCCCTGACATACTGAAGAGCAAATGATTTGAGTCCCTTCCAAGAGAATCTCTCCCGTACCTGCCTGTAGGTCTTAAAGTAACCGGGATGTCCTGCCATCGGTGAATCATGGAATGACCTCAATACTGTGCCCCTCATCTCAGAACCTGGGACAAGAAATATCCTCCCTTTGTAAATGATAAGATCATCCACAAGTGAGTATCTGTCATCCTGTACTGTCCCATCCACTATGCTAGAAGCCCAAGGATTCTTAGCATATTCTACTACTATCATGTGTCTCCAGTCCTCTGAAATCAGTGAAATGGAGCTCAAGTGAGGACGGCGAGATAAAGCATCAGCAACCACATTCTAAGTGCCCTTGACATAGGCAATGTCAAAATCATAGGACTGAAGTTTGCTGACCCATTTCTGTTGCCTTTCGTTCAAATCTCGCTGTCCAAGAAAATGTTTCAGACTATTGTGATTGGTTTTAACACTGAATTTACTACCAATCAAGTATTGCCTGAATTTGGCCATGGCATGCATGATGGCCAACATTTCCTTATCATAGATACTGAAACTCCGTTCAAAACCTCTGAGCTTCCTGCTCTCAAAAGCTATAGGGTTTCGATCCTGCATGATAACTGCACCAATACCCTCACCACTAGCATCACAATGTAACTCAAATGGTCTGGCGAAATCCGGCAAAGCCAATACTGGACAAGTAGTCATAAGAAGTTTGAACTTCTCAAAGCATGCCTGTGCAAGAGGTGTCCACACAAAGGCTCCCTTCTTAGTCAAATCAGTTAGTGGCGCAGCATGTCGCGAGAATCCACTAATGAACCGACGATAGAAGGCACACAATCCTACAAACCCCCTAAGCTGTGTCAACGTCTCAGGTGTAGGCCAATCGATGATAGCTCGAATTTTCTCTGGATCCATGCTGACTCCCTCTCTACTGATAATGTGACCCAGATACAAAAGCTCAACCATGCCCAAAGCACACTTGGACTCCTTGGAGTACAAGGACTCCCTGTCAAGTATACTCAATACCTCATCTAAGTGAACAATGTGTTCCTCCCATGATTTGCTGTAAACCAGGATGTCGTCGAAGAACACCAAAACAAATTTCCTCAAGAGAGGATGGAAGACCTTGTTCATAGTAGACTAAAATGTAGCTAGAGCATTGGTTAAGCCGAATGGCATAACCAAGAAATCATAGTGTCCACAGTGACACCTAAATGTGGTTTTCTCAATATCCTCCTCTCTGACCCTGATCTGATGGTAACCAGTCCTCAAATCAATCTTCGAGAAATAGCAAGCTCTATGAAGCTCGTCTATCAACTCATCTATCTATGGAATAGGATACCTGTTCTTAATAGTCTTCCTATTAAGCATCCTATAGTCAATACACATCCTAAGTGTACCATCCTTTTTCTTCACCAAAACAACTGATGAAGCAAAGGGTGACTTACTCGGCCTAATGTGCCCCATAGCTAAAAGTTCCTTAATGGTTTTCTCAATTTCATCTTTTAAACGTTTGGGGTGCCGGTAAGGAGTGATCATAATAGGTTTCGTGCCCTCATCCAGCTCAATGATGTGCTCAATACCTCTATCAGGAGGTCTACCTGGTGGAATAGCACTGAAAACCTTTGCATGTTTGATTCGGAGTTCCTGTACATCCGGATGGTAAGGAGAAGCTTGCTGTTCTAACTGTGAAGGCATTAGCTTGCACTCAGCAGCCCATTCTACCATGTCATGTTGAATCAAACGTTCCATTCTTCGGAGTGAAATTTCTTTTAGATTGTTGTCCTTGATAGCTTTAAGAACATGATTTGTGCCATCAACTTTGAATTTCATCTCCATATCATGCAAATTAAGTGTGAACTCTCCTATAGCATGAAGCCACTTCATGCCAAGAACTATATCCGTTCCTCCCATGTTCACAACATAAAAATCTGCCTTGAACTCAAAATTGTTGAGTTTCAATGGTAAATCAGGAATCATCCTCTCACAGGTGAGAGTGTGTCCATCTGCAACCTTCACACGAATGCCTTCAAACTGCTGAGTTTGAATTCCCCTTTTCTCCACCAACCATGAATCAATAAAATTGTGGGTTGCACCTGTGTCCAAAAGAGATATGACTCTTTGACCCGCTAAGACCCCACGGAGCCTGAAAGAACCCTCTCTCTACATGCTGGACATATGAGCCTCCTGTAGCTCACTTTCTACCTCAATCTCTGCCTCATTTTCTGACTTTTCTTCATCTATGTCATAGATAGCAGCTTGCTGATCAGAAAAATCAGTAAATGTTTCTCCCTCATAAAACCATTTCATGTTCCTGTTTGCCCTTTAGGCTTTAGGGGACAATCATGATTGAAGTCATATGGACCTTTACAGTAAAAACAGAGCTTCCTTCTATGTAGATCATTCATTGTATCCCGATCTAATGGAGCTGCAAATCTTTTCTTTTGATCAGTATTATCAGCCTTCTTTGGATCAGATTTGTTCTCAGTGTAGGAGGAAGAAAGTTTGGTGCCAAATTGCTTACGAGGAGTAGTGAGCTCCATACTGCGAGCTTTCCTCATGGTCTCCTGTAAGGTAGGTGGATCAAATACCTTTATCCAACCTTTCATGGGCTCAAAAAGACCCTCAATAAACAATATGATCAGCCTTCTCTCTGAAATGCCTGTCACCATTACAGATAGTCTTTGGAACTCTCCAATGTACGATTCCAAGCTACCCAATTGTTTTAACTGTGCTAGATCCCTAAAGAACAGTTCGGGATCACGTTTATCAAACCTTTCGACCAATCTATCAGTAAACTCCTGGTATGAGGTAATCTGGTCATGGTGACGAGTAGCCATGCCATGAATCCACCAATCATGTGCCACGCCATCAAGGTGTAGGGCTACAAATCTAATAGCATCTTCCTCTGGCATAGGACATAGTGTCAAGAATGTATCCAATTTACTCACCCAGGCACGTGTTGTAACTCTGCCACTGCCATCATAGTTCGCTAAGGTAAGCTTATTGGTAGCCTGTCGTAGATCATTATGTTTGTATCTAGGCCTCCTGTCATTCCTGTTCCTGGTGTGTTCTCTTTTCTGACTCATAAAACGATCAAAGTTAAGGTGATCCTTAACTCGTGGAGGCATTGCATCCCATTCATCATGCATAGCTAGGATGTTGTCAACAAAGTTTCCTTCACCACCTTCTTCCACCTCCTCTTCCTCCTCAGCATCATTTCTGACAAAAGTAGGGCGTGTGGCTCTCTCAAAGGTGCGTGCTGGAGCAATATTCCTGTGATGCTCTCCATGTATGCTACCTTCCTGATCTTGATCAATATTCGGCCTCCTCTGAACTGTCAAGTTTTGCACATTGGTACTAAGTTGTTGAAAGATGTTTGCCACCTATTCTTGACCGGCCACCATTCCCCTCAGTACTTCTCTAGCATCCCTGTCTTCGTCATTAAGACGAGCATCATCATTCCTTTCAAACATATTATCAAGATCAAAATCCTCCTCCTGTTCGTACAATGGAGGTGCCTGAAAAGGTGCAAAAGTATTTCGCTGAATTCTAGGGCCCCTGCGTGTGTAGTGCCTGTCAAACCTGTTCTGGTGTGGCCGCATAGAATTGTTTTCCCACAAGCTGGTAGGATTAATATGCTCTGATACCACTGTGATGAGCCCAGAAGGGTTCTAGATTATTTATTTAAAAAAGTAAGCCAGCTCACCAACCAAGAATGGTGAAAACTGACATATAAAGACGTCTGGCTTCCAGAATTGAGTTCTCCCTTTCAGAAACTGGATACAAGCGCTTGAGAAGGGTACACGCCAATGATGGAAGGTAAACAGGAGCCAAAACAAAGGCGTTTCAGCAAGATGCTTCACAAACCTCCCTTAATGGGCACATATCCCAATGCAATGTACGGCCAAGGTAGAAACCCCAAAAGAACACTCTGAAAGCTGAGATCTGTAGAGAATGGCATCTCTGGAGATGAAACCCTCTTTCCCTATTGCTGACAAGTAAATACTGAATGGTAAATCTCTAACAGAATCAAGTAGAACCTCTAAATGAAGCTCTCAACTGCACTGATTCGATGGATCTCTCACAATCTCAAGAGTGCTCAACACTGAAGAGGAATCGTTCTTCAGTGGAAGATTGTTCAAACCCTGATCACAAGAGAATGCACAGGAAGAAACACAAGGCAAAGTCGAAATTATCAAAAGGTGAGTTTCTCATTGCCAAAAATGCCCTTATATGCAAAAGGCACGAATTCCAAGAAAGATACACCCCTCTTTACATTTTAAATCTTTTAAAATATATTTAAGTCATTTCATAGTATTTGACTTAAATACTTGGGCGCACTTTATTAATTAAAGTGATTAAAATATTATATCACTTTTGGAGAATATTTAAGTGATTTAAAAAGTATAAAGTCAATTTGACTTTATAATAAAATATTAAGTTAATAAATAACTTAAATCACTCAAATAGGCATACCTTCCACAATTCTTCATAAAATCCTGTGCCGTCAGAAGCTGTCGACTCCTGAACTGCTAACTCCTGCTGTGAACCAACACTGGACTCTGAACACGAGAACGATCAAACTCTCCAGAAAGTACCACTGACCCTCTAACCAATCCAGCTAGCCCACAAGGGTCCAATAAAGGGCTAACACACTATTCCCGAGAACTGACTAGAGCGGGGACATCACACCAATCCATTCCATTCCATTTCATAAGATAAGACATTCACGCCTTGGCCAAACAAACACAGCAACTTTCTTTTAGTTCATCTTGAGCGACTAACTTTCGTAAAGTTGCAAGATTGAAATAAAATTCCATAAAGGTTTTTAACACTAAAGGCTTGCCACATACATCGGGCTATCAGGCACACCCTTACCCAACACAAATAACCATATCAATAGAAACTTAACCACCAAAGTTAATATTACGACATATTTCCCCACTTGGGTGCTATTATCTCATTTAAACAAGTACTAGCAAGTAGCAACAATCGCCTGCTGAGGGGCTATTTGGATCATTTAGATGAGGTCAAAGCCAGTGTACTACAAGATGATTACATTGATGGGTATGACGAGGCATACGGAACATGAAAGGAAGGAACAACTAAAGCTCTCTCAAAAACAAGCACCAGATTTTCTATATTTCTAACATTTCTTTTGATAGATACCTAAGAAAAGATTGTGAGAAATAACATGAAGAAATCTAAGTAGATAATATGCCAATAACTTATATCAATTTGGATAAGAACATGTATTTCAGATGTTTCAAATAAAGAGTTTACGCTTGATGGAATATAGAATTTTGATACATTTTTGAAGGTATGCAAGCAATTGAGTCAGTCCCCCACATAATCCAAACCGGAGAAACTTAAGGGCCTCACAAGTACAGCATAATGCTTGCATTGAATACTTCTTTTACTAATACAAAAATTTGAGCAAGAGTCTCCTCACCTTCACAAATTGTTGAACTTTCTCAGTTGTTGCAATGGGTGGACGCTTTTTGATATGCTCCCTTAGACCAATAAGTGAATATCTGCAAAATTGATAATGCAAAGTGCTTAACATTTACATATCATACATCAAGATGATAGTAAACATTTCTTCATCTTTGCAACAATTGTCAAGACATGTAGTCAGCAAAGTCATCCTTTGTTCATTTTCCATGCTGAATGGTAAGTGCTTATGAAGACTTTTAATATATTATAAATGAGACTATATGTTGTACTTGTTAGTTTTGAAGAGTTACATGGAGAAGGTGCTGTAGAAATTTTTGATTGTAACTCTTGTTTCATATAAATTTAAGACTGAACTCTTCATATCATTAGGATATTTGATTGCACATTTTGTTTTGCACTTATCTTTGTTTTATATTGTTGTTATATTTCTGTTGTCAAGACTGTGTATGCCAAATATATCTCATTGAATATAAAATAATACGTTTGGACCTGATATATGTCAACATTGATGAACCCGATACATCAGCTTGAGAATAGTTTTTGTCAAGATATGTGAAAAGGAAACTTTGGTTTTGAATCAAACAAAACCATCAGCTAAGAGGCAGCTATCAAGGCAACAAAAGAACTGAATAGTTTAGAGATCAGAACAGTTGTTAAAGAATCACATTGCTGAAATTGACCGTAGGCATACACCTGTTTCAGAAGTTAAGGTAGATGTGTTGCCTAATCAACTAGGAAACCTTTGAGTGTCAAATGGAGGACTGTTTATGGTGTCTGAGGAAAATTCAGCTTTCATGAAGTATACAGATTTTAGAATTTATACCTAACGAAGAAAGAACGCACTTGGCCAATGTGTGCTTCTGCAGAAAAGGATCATAGTTCATAGTTGGGAATATTACTAGAACACAATTAGTGTCATTGATGATAAGTCTCACTTACACTAATTTCCAAACACATTGAAAAAAATGATATGAGATGGTATCATCAGCTCAAGGATGACCAAAAGAAAATGGGCAAGGTTAAAACAACATTCAATAAAAAAATTAAAGGGCTAACTAGCCTGAAGCAAGGATGAGCCAATAAAGGATTATAATCAGAGAATATTATAAAATAGGTAAAAAAAATTGGAAAAAGCAATGGGAGAAGAACTGAAGCAACAATACTTCATCAATGGGATATGAAGTGAATTTAAATAAATTTTAAGGATTGTAAAAACATCAAGTCTTCAAATACCTACACTAGGATTTAGTGTTGAACTATAGTACTTGCAACATGTAATGTCCCCTTTTATGGCCTTTCCAATATCTGTGGAAGCTCCAACTTTCTTGAAGAGTGCCAGTCTTTTCGGGATGGATTTTTGGCAATGGCAGTGAGTTCAAGAAATCAAGGCAAGTCCCGTTATACTTTTCGAATGCAGTTTAGACATTCTGGGAGCATTCCACATTTTTTAGAGAAGTCTATTATTTTTGGAAAGTGCCGATATTCATTAAGTATGATATCCAACAAACTTAAGGTTATGTTGGCATGGTTGGAATTCATAATTAGCCTATTTTAGTATTTTCCTCAACTTGATGCTTGTGTGGAAATATAACTATTTTTAATTATTAAGTGACTCATATAGTTCAAAAAGTAAACTAAAATAATTGTCACTTTATCAGGAGATAAAATATGATTAGTTTCTAATAAGTTTTAGTTATTAAATAATTATAAAATATAAATTCTACAAAGATCCCAAGGGGTTATAAAAGGAGGTTGAGAGAAGCCATTTCCTCATTATTGATACTCTTGGCATTTGATATTTTATCAAAATCCTAATTGTGGAGTTAAATAGATTTCTACCACTCTAGGATGAAAGCCCCAAGGTGAAGATTGGTTTCAGGAGTGAAAGACCTTCCCTAGCCAATGATATGGTGGATTCTGTCATGAACCCGAAATAGCAATACCATAAAGACCAAGTGTTAAAATACATAAAAATTAATAAATAAAATAAATAGCAATATTAATATTAAATATAAAATAAATGTGTACCATATCAATATAAAAATATATAAATATGAAATAACAAATATAATAATAATATATAGGCAAATTATTGTTATTACATTATATAACTTAATATCAAAAATAATAATAATAAATAAATATTATAATCATTACACATCAAAGATTGTAATATATTAGAATAAAATAATAATAAGATATTAGCAAATTGGTTTTATTATTAACTTTAATGTTAAAATATGTTCAATAAAACATCAAAATAAGATATTAAAATAAGTATATAATCTGAAATATCATAATTATTAGTAATAATATATTATTTTCAAAAATAGATATTATTGTGATAATAAGCCTTTAAAGGCAGCAATTAAATCTAACAAAGGGATATATTTTATGAAAAATCACCTCTTTCACCAAACAATACATTCCCCCCATGAGTCACCTACCTTGAATGGTATAAATAGAAGGAAGGAAAATAAAGAAGAGGGAAAAACATTGAGAAATACGATCTGCAATTCAGAACAGCAGCAACAATGATTGTTATGCATTGGAATATAGAGCCATTTAATATATATATAATTTAATAGGCATACAAGTATATATGCATAGATATAGATAAATTTTATAAGGGATAATATGCAATGAATAAAGAATATATATGAATAAGAATAATTATATAAACACATATATGAATACTAATGGATATAAGTAAAAGAATAATTGTATATATATAATTATGCAATAATGATACTTATAAGTAATGATGACTTTTTAATATAAACATAATTAGATTATGTATATTTATGAATTGTCCTCATCCTATGATCAATTTAGTATAAGGTTGAAGGAGGCGAGTAAGGAAACATGGAGAGGTATAGCAACTCAGGTGATATACTCACTTAGCAATAATATTTAGCATATTTTGAATATAAGAAACTGATATTGATAATTTGATTATTGGTGTAATGCTTTCTTTAGTATTATCATGATGATAATGATGTAGATATTGACTTCAAGAATTAGTAATAAAAGCAAATGTATTTGATTGCTAAAAGATTGTCTTCCTTGTGTTTGCAAGCTTATTGGGAGGAAGGGTGTGAGGGAAGTGGTGCCTAAAAACCCCACTTAAGTCCGCCCCCGGAACCCAAGGCAGGGATGGGCCCTAGAGGGGTAGAAATTCCACTCATAGTCCGCCCAATCCCAAGGCCTGGGTGGGCCATGGAGGGGTGGGGGTTCCACTCATTGTCCGTTGCGTCCATGGAGGGGTGGTAGGCCCGGGCCACTTATCCATTCCCCCGACTATCCCCACTAAGTCAAGTGTCTTCCGAGGTGCTGACATAGGTAGAGAAAGCAGGTATCAGTGTTTCCACTAAGCATGCCACTCCGAGTATGGAATGGTCTTAGTTTGGATGTTCAGCTCGGAGCCAAGGGGTGGGTTGTCCTGAGGGGATGCTTGTGCCCTTGGGCTTAGATGGATAGCTTTGGGAGGATCTACCCATGCCACTCCTCTTTTGTCTTCATTATTACTTTTGTGATTATGCTTATATTTTGGATATCTAGATATAATGCTAATAGATATGTTGTTAATATGGTGAATACAAGATTCCAATCTAGGGTTATTGCATTAGGAGAACATTCATTTGGAAAAGAAGAAACCTTAAACCTAATATACAAGTGAATTTTAGGGCAAACCGGGTAAGGGACATTACAGATTCACACATGATTCACAAGGAGCTGAATATTGAAGTTTGAAGATTTTTGGAGATAAAAATATTTTTCCAGTTTTCACTTTGCTAAAACAACAAGGTGCATACTTTGGAAGCAAGGTGTGAGAAGAATAGGTAGAATCAATCCTTGTTGGGTGAGTTTGGGGGTTCCAAAACCCTAGGCGCAGCCATATAGGGTTGTATTTGGCAGTTTTGAAGGAAGGGTGCTGCGTTTTATTGAAGATTTCAAACCTCTCCCAACTGGCCGCTCCATGCTTCACTTCCATTCACTCATTCCGAGTGTGGAGCAGTTTTCTGGGCAATCTATGGACACTTCTGGTTTGGATTTTTCACTCTCAGCTCCTTTCTTAATATTTATAGCAGCAGTAACATCTA